>BLSH010303913.1:375641-386829 GCA_018402905.1 Glandirana rugosa | reverse complement strand
ATTAAAATAACAAATATGTTATACTTACCTGCTCTGTGCAATAGTATTGCACAGAGTGGCCCCGATCCTCCTCTTCTGGGGTCCCAGCCACTTTCTATGGGGAGAAGTGCAGTCCCAACCTGTGTGTCTATGGAGCCGCGCTCCAGAGACTTATACAGAGGGACTTAGGCCCGCCCCCCACTTCCTCTTCACTACATTTGATTGACAGCAGCAAGAGCCAATGGCTCCTGCTGCTTCTCGAATGCTGTGTAAAGAGGCAGTAAAGGGAGAATAGATGCAGCTTATTGTTCACACAGGGGAAGGGGGGGCACAGGGAAACTGAACACGTTTCTCACCTTAATGCAAACAATGCATTAAGGTAAAAAACATTTTTAGGTTTAGTGACACTTTAAATGTAGTGATTGCATTCATTTCCTTTTTTATTTTTTTCCCCTTCATTTCTTTCTGGTAATCCTGCTAGTAATATTTTCTGAAGTACAGAAAAAAATCTTCCTGACCCTGGTGGAAATTCAGTGTCCTTCTGTGCTAGAAATTTTCTAACAATGGTACATTTCATCAGGAATTCAGTGTCTTTGCTACTTATTATGCACTGAACTGAAATTTAGAACATGTTCTGCCTTTTCAGCCATCACCTGTGAACTATAGAACACCTCCCACTATGTAAAGGAGATGAGAAGTGGGAGGTGTCTGTAGTCCAAATCAGAAGAGCAGTCTAGGGTGACAACGCTGCTCTTCCATAGATATAGTGCAGTGAGTGAGCATTGTCAGCCTAGGATAGGAAAAGTGGTTGTGGCAGAATCACCAGGTGAAAATAAAGAGGAAAAAGCTGAAAAAAGAAAATGAATGCAGCCAACACACCTGAGGAATAGTAAGTAAGCTGTAATATATTACTCTTGTTTTGGGGTTCAGATATGCTTTAATGCAAAGCACACACATTTAGGAGTGTATTTATATTTTTAAAAACTTTGCAGAGCTATTTGTGACATGAAACTGCATTTATATTCATTATGTGGGCAAAATTGACTAGTACTAGGTTATTTTCTCTCCTGATCAAATGTTATTCATTCATACAGGATAAAGTGGGGGGGGGGGCAGTTATTAGTCTAGTAACAAGCCAAATCAACGCTAAACAGGAGCAGTGAGACAAGCAATACTCTACAGCAGAGGTCTCCAACCTGCGGCCCTATGCTTGTCTTTATTTAGCCTTTGGAGCACTTTTGATCCCACTGATATGAGATACTATTCTGCCCACTGACACCAACATTGAGACATAATTCCTGCCACTGACACCAACAATGGGGCACCATTTCTCCCACTGACACCAACAATAGGGCACTATTTCTCCCACTGACACCAACAATGGGGCACTATTTCTCCCCCCAGTACCAAATGATGCCCGAAAAAAGTTCTATGGCCACAGTCCACCCCCCCTAAAATCTGAAGGACAGTAAACTGACCCTTTGTATAGAAAGTTGGGAGACTCCTGCTACAGTATTCCCCTTCGCTTCTTCCCTGGTTATGCATGGAGGGATGGAGGAGCTGGGCCAGCACAGACTGTATTTAGACACTCCCAAAAGAGGAGAGGGCTATGATGTATTCTGTGCTGGGGAACTGACTCTCCTGGGGCAGCCAAATTTTCTAGCATGTACAATGGTAAACTGCAAGTTAAATAAAAATGTTTACGAAAAGATAAAAAGCTGGAAGTAATCCTATAAAGTACTTGACTTTTCTGTGATCTTACCAGGGTCTGTTTAAGTGAATTTTTGTCTGGCAAACTACAAATTCACTTTAAGTTTTTCCCTATCACTGACTCTTTGGTAAAACCATTGTCTGCATTATATAGGGATCTACCATATTTCCAGTGAGTGCTCCCTCTTTGGAGAGATATAGGGGGAGTAGATAATGCATGTTCTAAATCTTCACGGAGAAGACTGGGGTGATATGTGGGACTATCCATGTTCTTGTTCAAAGAGTTTATTTATTTTCAGAAATAGACAAGATACAGTAAAATATGTCACAGGTAGACATCGGAACATATTGTGACAGATATGGTCAAACAATTAGAGATGAGAAAGGGTGTAACCAAGAGTTTAGTCCATCATATAGAAGAGAGCCCAATGGAAGCGATATTGTTAGAAAATGGACATTTGGCATCCAGAACACAGTGGTAGTTCAATGCATTGTCGCAACAGAAATGCAAATATTGAACATAAAAAACATTCAGAAGTCTGCGGGTGAGGCAGAAAAAAGGGTGACCTTAGGGACTCCAAACAGCGGTGGGCCTGGAGGGCCGACTAGACATGGTGGGTGTCTAACTTGAAGAAGAAATGACCTCTACATATCATCCCCACTCGGGCACTCGGGCACCATCCCAATAATATGTAGCCAAAGCAAAGAAAACAGAGGTCCGTTCCCCCCTGGGACAACACCCAGGCTAAAGCGGGAAACCCCCAAAAATGGGACTTTAAATTGTGCCTGACTGGGAAAGACAATAACAGACATATAATAAAAGCACATTTTTTAAATTACAAAATGTAAAGTATTGCATTAAAAGTGCAAAGTACATCCAATGACATATTGCTACATATTTTACAACAACCGGCCAGTATCTTTTGTAAGTGTATAGGATTGACGTGTTTCGCATAACTTGCTTCCTCAGGATCCACGCTTGTACAGAGAATAGATATGACTTGAATCTTTAATAGAGCAATGTACAGTGAGAAAATACAGTAAAGTCAAAAATAGGCAGAAATCACACACATAATAGGTCTAGCTTAGCCTGTTTTTAAAGACTGGGCATTAATCTCTCCAGTGAACCCCATATTTGCTGATAATCTAACACAAAAATCATATCACTGGTTACCAGATAAACCACATCAGGCAGTACAGCCTAGGCCCACTGTCCTTCTGTAATGTCTGCAAATGGGGATCTAACTTGATGGCTCTTCCAATTCCACTAAATATCTCAGTCAGTTTGCTGGGGCTGGTGGAAGAGGTGGCCTCAACTAGAGCACAGAGAATGTTGGTGGGCATCCTGCTATATTATACACATAAAGAGGTTATATTGCAGTAGAAAAAGCCTTATAAACCTTTTGGAAGGGGTTGATAAACTCAGTATTACCATTTAATAGAGCCACATCCTTAAACAGGGGTTGCCCAAAAAGGTCTGCTACAAATTCCTGAGTTTTCCTCATAGTGTTCTGAATACAGGAGGGATAATTTCTCCAGGGGTGTATAGTTCTTTGATTCTCCCTATCTTCTGACTTTATTGAGGCTTGTGGATACTTGTGGAACTATTATCTAATGGCTTTGTAAGCCTTATGGTCCCTACAGGGTTCTGGCTTGACATGTCTAAAGCCAGCCATAGACAGTTTGAATCTCAGCCGGTTAAGCTTGGACAGGCCAAGATTCAAACCATGTATGGGTAAGTGGAAAGTAGAGGAGAAGGTAGAGAGGGAGTGTGGGGAAGGGTGTCTATCCCCGGACTATCCATTTTCATACCTGGTATCTGCTAAAGATCTTTTGATTCAGTTTAAATTTCTTCATAGAATTTACTTTGCCCCTAAAAATTTACTTTACCCCTACATATTACTTTACCTCTACCCGAAGTATCAGTCTCACTGGAGTGCTGGCACTCTTCTTTATCCCCGGCTATTTTTTTTTTTTGCAATGCCCACAAATTCAACAGATTTGGAAAGGGGTCAGGCAAATTATATGAAATATAATATGTGAAATGACCTCTACATATCATCACCACTCGGGCACCATCCCAATAATATGTAACCAAAGCAAAGAAAACAGAGGTCCGTTCCCCTCTGGGACAACACCCAGGGTAAAGCGGGAAACCCCCAAAAAATGGGACTTTGAATTGTGCCTGACTGGGAAAGACAATAACAGACATATAATAAAAGCACATTTTTTAAATTACAAAATGTAAAGTATTGCATTAAAAGTGCAAAGTACATCCAATGACATATTGCTACATATTTTACGACAACCGGCCAGTATCTTTTGCAAGTGTATAGGATTGACGTGTTTCGCATAACTTGCTTCCTCAGGATCCACACTTGTACAGAGAATAGATATGACTTGAATCTTTAATAGAGCAATGTACAGTGAGAAAATACAGTAAAGTCAAAAATAGGCAGAAATCACACACATAATAGGTCTAGCTTAGCCTGTTTTTAAAGACTGGGCATTAATCTCTCCAGTGAATCCCATATTTGCTGATAATCTAACACAAAAATCATATCACTGGTTACCAGATGAACCACATCAGGCAGTACAGCCTAGGCCCACTGTCCTTCTGTAATGTCTGAAAACGGGGATCTGACTTGATGGCTCTTCAATTTCCACTAAATATCTCAGTCAGTTTGCTGGGGCTGGTGGAAGAGGTGGCCTCAACTAGAGCACAGAGAATGTTGGTGGGCATCCTGCTATATTATACACATAAAGAGGTTATATTGCAGTAGAAAAAGCCTTATTAACCTTTTGGAAGGGGTTGATAAACTCAGCATTACCATTTAATAGAGCCACATCCTTAAACAGGGGTTGCCCAAAAAGGTCTGCTACAAATTCCTGAGTTTTCCTCATAGTGTTCTGAATACGGGAGGTATAATTTCTCCAGGGGTGTATAGTTCTTTGATTCTCCCTATCTTCTGACTTAATTGAGGCTTGTGGATACTTGTGGAACTATTATCTAATGGCTTTGTAAGCCTTATGGTCCCTACAGGATTCTGGCTTGACATGTCTAAAGCCAGCCATAGACAGTTTGAATCACAGCCGGTTAAGCTCGGACAGGCTAATATTCAAACCATGTGTGGGTAGGCTGAATGTATCCAAGTTGATCGACTGATCAACTTGGGTACAACCAGTATGCTCTATTTTTTAATTTGATTGTTGCCAGTGGCTATAGCTGCTAACAATAATCACTGTGTGTTCTTCTGACTGAGTTGCCCCCCCCCCCCACTGGATGAACACAATAGCCCCGTGGGCTGGATTCCTTCCTCAACACTGACTGTGTTGATAGGGGTATTGAGTGATTTTCTTTGCTGCAACCAGAGGTTTCAGGAAATTTCTTCATCCATGGCCGGCTTAAGGGGGTTATCCTAATGCAATACAATGTATGCTTAATTGTCGTTTCATTTCGTATACCATGTTTGTGGCTTGACATATCTAAAGCCAGCCATAGCCGGTTTGAATCTCAGACGGTTCAGCTGTGACTGGCCGAGATTCAAACCATGTATGGGCAGGCTGAATGTACCTAAACTGGTTGATCGATCAACTTGGGTACAACCAGTATTTTCTATTTGTTTATTGCCAGTGGCTGTAGCCGCTAGCAATATCACTGTGTGTTCTCCCGGCCAGTTTAGAACACAATAGCTCCGTGGGAGGGATTCCCCCATCAACATTGACTGTGTTGATGTGGGAATTGGGTGATTTTCTTTGCTGCAACCACAGGTTGAAGTAAATCGCTCTATCCATGGTCGGCTTAAGGGGATTATCCTTATACCAAAATGTATCCTTAAATGCCACTGCATATCATATGCTGACATGTTTACATTTGCTTCCGTCTCAAATCGGGATGGTACAGGATGGAAGAGGGTGAGAGGCGGAGGGAAGTTGTATTTTTCTTTCTTTAGTTTGCACTACTTTTGCAAATGGGGCCCTGTGCGGTCCGAGATTCTATTGTATTAGGATTGTTGTCCTGGGGTATTTTTGTACCATTTACTTTTTGTACCCCTTTTCCTGCCTGTATCTTTTATTATCGTTAGTTTTGTAAAAAAAAAAAAAGATATGCCCATCACCGAGGATGACATAACTATTTCATGTTCATGTCTTGCGGTTATTATAGAGTCCCATCCCGTAAAACTGGTACTCCATTCCCAATTCATGTTTTTAACTCAGAAAACCCTTGGAAAGGTGTTTGAACTGAAGCCAGAAGGAGGAAGACTCTTTTTCTTTGGTGCTTCCATAGTCTGGGAAAGTCTTAGCTTCGTCTTTGAATTGAAGTTTTGTTTTACACCAAAAGGTTGTTGAGCTTTTCCCAGTAGAAATAGCTCCCATTTGGGAAGCTCTTCTTCCATGGATGCCCAGTACTGGTTCTGTAACACACAACAAATTGACATTATGAAAGTTATTCTGCGTACATGCTTCTTTTGGTGAGAGTAGCAGGCTAATTTAAACTTCACTCCTCTCCCCTAAGGTTTTTCACCTTAAAGCATAGAATGCATTAAGGTGAAAAACCTTAAGGGTTTACAACCCATTTAAGCAGTATTAGACCCCAAAGCATTTGTCCCTTGTGCTGATGTTTAAGCTTTATTTTTAGATAAACATAGGCTGTAAAGTGATTCTAAAGCCTTAAGTTTCTTACCTTAATGCATTCTCTGCATTAAGGTCAAAATCCTTTGGTGAAGATGACTCCCACCAGCCCTCACTTATACTTACCTGAGCCTGACCTGGATCCAGCGCTGCACCTGAGAGTAGAGGCTCTCTCCTTCCTAACTTTGCAGGATGAGAGCAGTGGGAGCCATTGGCACCTGCTGCTGTCAATCAAATCCAGTGATGAGGGAGCAGGGGTGGGGTTGCACCACGCCATCTGTCTATAGAAGCAGGTAGCTTGGCTCTGAATCGAGCCAACATGAGTGCTCCCATAGAAATCGACTTCCTATGGGGGCACTCGCAGAAGAGGTAGTGCCAGGAACGCCAGCAGGGGATCCCAAAAGATGAGGTTCGGGCTGCTCTGTGCAAAACCGTTGCACAGAGCAGATAAGAATACAATTCTTGAAACTGGCCTCCTGATGACACACATGTGGCATGGCACGTCTAGGGGAGCTTGCTCCTGAAACCAGCAAGAGACAGTCGGCAGCCTCATGATGCCCTCAAGGCACATTGTACAGTAGAGTATTGCTGGCTGGCACCCTGGTGTGGGTGGCTGGCTGGCCTGGCACCTTGCTGTGGGTGGATGGGTGGCTGCTGGCTGGCACCTTGCTGTGGGTGGGTGAGTGGCTGCTGGCTGGCCTGGCTGGCACCTTGCTGTGGGTGGGTGGCTGCTGGCTTGGCTGGCACCTTGTTGTGGGTGGGTGGCTGCTGGCTGGCTGGTTTCAGTGACCTGGCACCTTACTGTGGGTGGGTGGCTTGCTGCTGGCTGGCGTGTCCGTCCGAGTGTCGAGGCGAGGGAGGCCTGCCAGACTCGGAACCTTACTTCCAGTGTGCGGAGGCGTAATGACGTTGTGTGCATGTGCCGCGCACCCCTGCGCACTGGGTCTGCAGGCTTCTGGGCCCCAAAAAGATGGCCGCGGCCCGCAGTGACCAATATCGGTGATATCTGTCTATTTTACGACCGATACCGATTTTTCGGAAAACGCTGATATCGACCGATCCCTAGTAGAGTACTCCAAGGCCTACTGGGATGCAGGAAGTGAGTATCCCAGGAGCCTGTGGCCTACTGTAAATGTCATTTTCCCCTAGGCTAGAATCCAGGAAGTGCAGGGGGGGTTCCCCAAAGAAATAAAATAAAAGATTCTTAAAAAGTCTGATTCTGAGAGAAGGAGGGGTAAGGGGTGAGATGATAGAAAGTGGATGGGGAGAGTAAAGGTCCACTTTAAAGAGACTCACGAAGAACAAAAAACAAAACTACTACAGGTATAATGTGCAGGTCTCAAATGCCTTCTTCTTGCTGCAACAGCCTCTCAAACTGTCCTGTTATGCCTGAATTATGACAGCCAAAGTTTCAGCATATCCCGCTAGCACAGGAGTTTCCTGCTATGCCCCATGCTCATGCTTTCCCATTGGCCATTACTATGATATGCAGTCATAGTGGGATGCAAACTCAGTGCTGAAGCCTTGCTTGTCAGATTGGCTTAGCATTCTGCTGCGGCTGAAAGGTCTGAGGGATTGCAACAGGTAAAGCAGTGACTCTTTAATAGGAGCACATGATGTGAGTGCAATAGCCTAGAGATGTGTAACCTATGGCTTGGGAACCAAATTGGGTTCAGAACTCTTTTTTTAGGTGTCTGGCTTTCGTTTGTCACTGCAAAAGTGTGAAAACCTTATTGTAGTTTTAGATATGGTGGAGAAGAGTTAAAACCCCTTTAAGTTTATTTATTTATTTCTTTTTGTGTCCTGTTAGGGAGATCCCTTTCACTTCCTGTCTCAGAGACACAACAGGAAGTTAGAGGAAATCTCCCAAAGTGAGGGAATTCCCCTCTTCCACGCTGTCCCCATTGGAAATTTTGCCCTTCCTTCTTCTGAGGACAACTCTAAAATTTTGGGTTTCCCCTCACTTTTTTTCTCAGTGAAAATGGTCTCTAGTACAAATAGAGGGGTGAATCTCCCAATCAGGACACCGCAGATAGTAAAATAACTTGACAGACCCTTCTCAAATCTATCCAAAACCAAAAAGATTTGCCTAGAGATACAATTTAAGGTTTGGTGTACATTGTGCCTTGTACACATTTTGAAAAAATTTTGTTAAATCTGTTTGATGAGTGCAAAAATTCCTGTTAATTCCACCCTGTGTCCTGTTCAATCCTCCTGTGTTATCCAAAGGAGTCTAATCAGCCCTCGCAATTCTTTTCTTGGCCTACAAAATAACTCCCCCCCATGATGTTGCGAAGAGGAGAAAGGGAAGAATTTTGTAGTTGAGCAACTGAGCAGGGCTGACCCTATTTCTTTTTTTAGGGCACTGTGTTGTCAACCCACAACAGGTCTTAAAGGGGTTGTAAAGTCTATTTTTTTTTTTTTTTTAAACAACATACTTACCTTCTATGTGCAAGGGTTGTGCACAGAGCGTCCCCGATCATCCTCTTCTGGGGTCCCCCAGCGGCGCTCCTGGCTCCTCCCCGCATCTAGTGCCCCTATAGAGAAGCACTTTCCCTGGGGACACTCATGCAGGCGCGCTCCCGAGTCCTACTGCTGCGTCGCTTGACACAGACAGCAGGACTCGGGCCCCCGACTCCCGCATCATTGGATTTGATTGACAGCAGCAGGAGCCAATGGCTGTGCTGCTATCAATCTATCCAATGAGGACCTGAGACACAGGCTGGAGCTGCTAGGCTCGTCCCTGTTGCTGGAACGATCGGGCTCAGGTAAGTATTAGGGGGGCTCTGGGGGGGGGGGGGGGACTGGTGCACTACAGGAGGTTTTTTCCCTTAAAGCATAGAATGCATTAAGGTGAAAAACCTTGAGGGTTTAAAACCCCTTTAAGCAGTATTACACCCCAAAGCATTTGCAGTTTACAAATTCTTAGATGTGATGACTGCATTTGTTTTTCTTTTTAGGCTTTCTTTCTTTTATTTTTATCTGGTGATCTGGCCAGTAAGTCTGTTGTTTTTCACAAGCTCAAGCTGTCCAGCAGAATGCATCAGTTTCCATGGAAGAGACAAACCACTTAACAGTGACATTGATGCTTACAATAATCAGCTTTTATTTAATTATGCAAAACCTTTATCACAAAAGGAAAAAACTGTTTGCTCTAACTGATTATAAAGTGTGAGCTGGAGTTTTGCTTCAATTTGTTAGTGTAAATAAATCTGCTAATACATTTAACACAATCCTCCTCCGCAGACTGACAATGCTGCTGTATGTGCTCATTCCTCCAGAGTTGTGTATCTCTAAGACCCCATACACACTATCCAACTTTTGTTGTCAGATTTCCTTCAGATTTACCAAAACCATGTAGTGCAAGGGCCTGCCTGATTACATACAAATTGAAAATCCTAAGATTTAACCTCCTATTATATGGTTGTGGTAAATCTGAAGGAAAAAATCTTCAGAAAATTGGCTAGTGTGTATCCAGCTTAATACAGGAGGTGTGTTACTGGTCAGATCACCAGGTGAAAGCAGAGGGGGAAAAGCCAAAGAAGGAAAAACTAATGCAGCCACCACATCTAAGGATTGGTATGCTGCAATATGCTACATTTCTGTTTTAGGTTTAATACCGCTTTAGTAGCAATTCTTCCAGGATCAATGGGTATTTTTCTGTAATTGGAGAGTCTTTACAGGGATAAAATATGGGGAAAAGTGCATGTATTGCAGAGATGTTGGATAGTGCGACCACGGATGGGTGGGGCTTAAATCCACGGGCCTGGGCTTTTCTCTTACAGCCCAACTCCAACCAAAGCTTTTTTAGTTTTAAATAAATTTGGAAAAATAAATCCATTAGTGAACCTACTGAGAAGATTTTATCCCATCTCATGTCCCCCTGACTACCTGTGACAACGTACAAATAGGGTGAGTGGGAAGCAGGACACAGAGAGTAACCATAACAGAGGTTATAACCCTTCCCAATTTTACTGAAAAAAAGTGTTTTGTTTATTTTTTTGTCCCCACTGATATTCCCCATCATTTCCTGTCCAAAATTAAAAAGTTGTGCAAATAGTGAAAGTTTCTCCCCAGTTTTCTCCCTAGACACACAGGGGAGGGTTTTTTGGGGGGTAATATAGGTAATAGTAGGCTACTTTTCATGTTTGTTCCTAGATTTAGAGACACTGTCACTTTGCCGTGCATGCACCAAACCCTGTGCTGACCCCATAGGCTCCATTTACACGGGATGCTGTTTCAACCTCCCCTGAACATTTTATCTTGACAGCTATAAACCGGCGTCTAAAACATCCGTTTTGCATGCTGCGTTTCGCTGAGTTCGCATCTACGAGCATTTTTGAAAAAAAAATATATATATTTTTAATGGAAACGCCTGTAAACGAAACACTCCTAGGCCCGAGTTACTGCGTTTACAAGCTGTTTGGCGTTTTAACCACTTCAGCCCCGGAAGGATTTCCAGCTTTAGGACCGGAGCACTTTTTGCGATTCGGCGCTGCGTCGCTTTAACTGACAATTGCGCGGTCGTGCGACGTTGCACTTCACCAATTTTGCGGTTTGTCGAACATTTGCGTCATTGAGCCCGGATCCTCACAAAGCAAATGTCCGCAAAGGTAATTTTTATATATATAAAAAAAAAGTTTTTACGAGCATCTACGCTTGAGTCGCTTTGCGTCGTACGTTTTGCCTACAAAATCTGCGGCCAAATATCGACAGTTCTATTTTACAAGTCCCCTCCAACTTTGTCGTAGGGCACATTTACCTCGGATACCCCAGTCGTGTCCCAAACCACGTACGTGCCGTTTCACTGTCACAGAGATTTAGATCCTTGTTTGTACTTTTCATCGGATGATAATGGATATAATGG
>BLSH010303913.1:342087-366325 GCA_018402905.1 Glandirana rugosa | reverse complement strand
AAAATCGCAGATCACCGCCATTACTAGTAGAATATAAAAAAAATAAAAACCCCATAAATGAATTCTCATTGTTCGTAAACGCTACAACTTTTGCGCAAACCAATCAATGAACGCCGATTGTGATATTTTTTCTATTCTATTTCTATTCGTGGGAAAAAAAGGACACAAATTTTGCTTGGGTAGAATGTCGCACAGCCACGCAATTGTCAGTTAAAGCGGCGCAGTGCCGAATCGCAAAAAGTGCTCTGGTCCTAAACTGGGAAATCCTTCTGGGGTTGAAGTGGTTAATGTATGGACAAAATCTGAAAAAAATGGCTCTGGCGGCAAGTTTTCTTTTTAACCGGTAGAGGAAGTGAAAGGTTTAAGCCTAGCCTAAAGGCATGGACAACTATAAAAATGTTTTCAGAAGTTATAACCCTCTGCTGTTCTTTGTCTCATTTGAAGTCCCAAAGCCTTCCTTTCTAATCACATTATAGATACAGGGATGGAGATGCATGATTCCATGTGCCTCATTTAAAGTCCCACTTCCCGTTTTCAGTTTACCTTCTCTGCTGTACTAAAATGTATTTTTGTCTGTGTCCCCTTTAAAAAGATTACCCATAACTTACAGAATGTCTTGACTGAAAGTACAGAGAATCTCCCTAATAGGGACAAAGACAGCAATAAAAACCCAACAGAGGTTCTATGTATTCATACAGTCGTGTAGTGGATAGCACTTTCGCCTGGCAGCAAAAGGGTCACTGGTTGGAATCCCAACCATGACACTACCTGCCTGGAGTTTGCATGTTCTCCCTGTGCCTGCGTGGGTTTCCTCTGGGTACTCCGTTTTCCTCCCACACTCCAAAGACATGCTGGTAGGTAAATTAGATCTGTCTAAATTGGCCCTAGTATATGCATGAATGTGAGTTAGGGACCTTAGATTGCAAGCTCCTTGAGGGTAGGGACTGATGTGAATGTACAATGTATATGTGTAAAGCGCTGCATAAATTGACATCGCTATTTAACCGGGTCCCGACCAGCTACCGCATATTTACTGCAGCAATGTGTCGCTGTCTCGCAAATCACAGTAAATAAGCAGCGATCCGCGGACTCGCAACTAGGGGGCGAGAGCCCGCCGGTGCGCTCTCGTGCCCGCCGCACTCTGGAGGAGTGTGCCCTGCAGCTCGGGCGGACCCGATGTCCGCCGGCAAGCCGCGATGACCTGCCAGAGGGAAAGAATGGGGAACCGCCGAAGTAAAAACGGCGGTTCCCGTACTGACAGACGGCATGTAAGAGATCTACTGATCCTAGTCACTGGGATCAGTTAGATCTCTTATGCCCCTGGCAGCCCAGCCCCCTCACAGTTAGAACACACCCAGGGAACACAGTTAACCCCTAGATCTCCCGCTGCAGGTTAACCCCTTCACTGCCAATGACATTTATACAGTAATCAGTGGATATTTAAATTTCTGATTGCTGTATAAATGTCATTGGTCCCAAAAAAGTGTCACAAATGTCCGACATGTCCGTCCCAACATAAAGATCGCCACAATTACTAGTAAAAAAATGCCAGAAATGATTTCTCATGGTTTGTAAATGCAGCAACTTTTGCGCAAACCAATCAATAAACGCAGATTGCGATTTTTTTTTTACCAAAAGTATGAGGAAAAATATAAATCGACCAAAACCGATGAATAAATTTGTTTTTTTTGGATTTGTACTTTAGCAAAAAGTAAGAAATATTGTTTTTTTTTGCAAAATTGTCGCTTTTTTTGTTTATAGCAGCGATTAGAAATGACACAGAGGTGATCAAATACCACCAAAAGAGAGCTCCATTTGTGGGAAAAAAAGGATGTAAATTTTGTTTGGGTACAACGTCGCACAACCGCGCAATTGTCAGGTAAAACGACGCAGTGCTGAACCGCAAAATGTGCTCTGGTCCTAACATGGGAAATCCTTCCGTGGGTGAAGTGAGTAAGTACCATAAATAAATATAAAAATGTATTCCCTGCTCTACTTTGGCTGGAGTTGGGCTTTAAGAACTTACATTAGAACTAGCAGCACTAGTCCAAAATGAGAGGTCCAAATGACAGGCAAGACTTTACCTGCATATAGTTTGTATGTTTTCCCTGTGCTTGTATGGGTTTCCTCACACAATCCAAAGACATGTTGGTAAGTTAACTGGCTCCTGTCTAAATTCGCCCAAGTATGTGTATGTATCAATGTGAGTTAAAAGAGAAGCAAAGGGTTTTTTCCCATTATACTTACCTAAGTGGATGCAGCATGGGTCCGATGCTGCATCCGTCCCCCAGCACTTCTACTCTGAGAACCGATTGATCGAACACCGCCGATGGCTCGGTTCTCACAGCTTCCCGAGCAGAGAGGGTAAATCATAGCACATGTTAGCGCAAAGTGTAGTAATATACATAGCATTGCTTTAACAAATAAATGGTCCCTAAAAGTTTTGGCTTGACACTTTAACCACTTCAGCCCCGGAAGGATTTACCCCCTTAATGACCAGGCCATTTTTTTGCAATGCGGCACTGCGTTGCTTTAACTGACAATTGCGTGGTCGTGCGATGTTGTACCAAAATATAATTGATGTCCTTTTTTCCCCACAAATAGAGCTTTCTTTTGTTGGTATTTGATCACCTCTGCAGTTTTTATTTTTTGAGCTATAAACAAAAAAACAATTTTGAAAAAAAAACAATATTTTTTACTTTCTGCTATATAAGACATACCCAATAAATTTCTTCATCAATTTGGGCCAATATATATTCTGCTACATATTTTTGGTAACAAAATCCCAATTAGCATATATTGACTGATTTGTGCAAAAGTTAATTTACTAAAACTGGAGAGTGCAAAATCTGGTGCAGCTGTGCATGGTAGCCAATCAGCTTCTAACCTCAGCTTGTTCAATTATGCTTTGACAATAAAACCTGGAAGCTGATTGGATTCTTTGCAGAGCTGCACCAGATTTTGCACTCTTCAGCTTTAGTAAATCGACCCCATAGTGTCTACAGACTATGGGATACATTTATGGACTTTTTTTTTTTTTTACTGGTAATGACAGCGATCAGTGATTTTTAGCGGTACTGTGACATTGTGGCCGACAAATTTGATCCTAAGTGACACTTTTTGGGGACCAGTGACACCAGTACAATGATCAGTGCTAAAAAAAATGCACTGACCCTGTATAAATGACACTGGCAGGGAAGGGGTTAACATCAGGGGCAATCAAAGGGTTAAATGTGTACCCTCAGTGTGCTTACTAACTTTGTGGGGGATGCACTGATTGCAGGAATAGAGAGGTCTGTGTTCCTGATTAGCAGGAAGCACAGACCTCTCTGTTTCTGCCTGACAGAACGACGGTCTGTTTAGTTTTGTTCCGTCATTCCCCGGAACGATCGCAGGAGGCCGACGGACTTCGCAGCCACTAGGCCCACTGATTGGCTCCCGCTGTGTCCCAGAAGAGGTGCGTTGTTTCTTGCAGCCAGGCCACTCTGCCGCAGTATATGTGTGGTGGGCGGTCCGGAAATGGTTAAAGCTGGCCATACATGGATCGAAATTCAGCTGTTTCAGCAGGGATCAGCCAAATTTCGATTTGTGTGTGGCCACGGTGGTTGAAAAAAAGGCCAGACTAAGACCCTCCCCGTGGTGTACACCGGTAGACTCTGAGGCCCCTTTCACACAATTTTGCCGCGATTTCAGGGAATGCCTGTGTAAACTTGAGGTCTAAGGACTTCAACTCGCATCAAAGTACAGAGACTACTTTGAAGTTTGTGCGACTTGAAGTCACACAGATATAAATGCTACTCATTGGGAATCATGGGGTACAACTTGTCATGCGACTCTGATGTCCAAAGTCGCAGGAAAAGTCGCACAAGTATGAAAGAGGCCTAAGGGCAATAAATAGACTTTCAGTATTACATAATGTGTTAAAAATAATAGCCACTTTTTCTACAAATCCCATTGTCCATGTCAGGAGTGAGCAAGAGAGGGTGGCTACATTCCTACATACAGTGGGACCATGGAGAATGAACGTAGCCACCCTCTAACAGGAAGTCAGATCACAGGAGGAACAAATGAGGTTTGGAGATTTGGAGGGGGCTGAGAGGAATAGAAGGGACTTTCTTACATACTAGAATAGATTCTTTTATTTAAACCTAACTTTAGTGTCAACTCAACAGACTGAATTCTTGTTTTAGATTGCTATGTGACACTTTGCCGGAGATTGCACTGTATATATGTGCTACAGACACATGCCAAGTGACACACATCTGACGCAGTCACGGCATATGTTTGCAGCATTGATAATGACACATGTTCAGCACACCAGGCTGATGATATCAGATGAAACTTGGAAGAGCAAAACACCTACATGATTTTGTGGAGTCTCTCCAACTCCTCTTCTCGGTCCGTATACAGAGTCATCCTTCTACTGCCACATTCTGGAAAGAAAAAAGACATTTTCTACTGTTACTACTGCGCATTCCCACATCAGCCACAAGAATCCTTTTATTACTTTAATGAACCCAGGGGCAATGTGTAATAAGTTCAATAAATACAGGAGGGGAGAGCAGAGAGTGACCTCATCAGTTTAAGGCTGTTTCAGCATTGTCCAATCAGCTGGCTGGGGGGGCGGGTCCTAACCTGAATTGTATTGCCTAAAACTGAATTTCAGTTACAATGATCCAGCTTGGACCAACGTCAGTATACATATGTCATACCTGTGTGATCTATTAAATCTGTGCCAGAATATTCAAAAGTACCTTCGTCCTATTATATAGCCTCCAAAACTGAACTTTGGAGGCTATATGGACTTTGATGGTACTATATGAACGAACAACACAATTATGGTATAAAAATATATTATTTTACAACAATTCAGTTTAAACCTACAAAAAATCTGGGCCCTCACAAAGGCACTTTCAAATTGCTCTCTATTGCAGGGCTCAAAATTTTAAGTCCTGAGCTACTAATCAGGCCTTAAGAGTAACTCGCCACCAGTTGCCCCACCTAACCCCTACCCCGCCCCGCCCCTAAACACGCCTTTATAAATGATCTCATGAAATTACACTGTTAAATGTTTTATGCAGAATTAAAGCAGAGATCCACCCAAAAGTGGAACTTCTGCTTATTGGATTCCTCCTCCCCTCCAGTGCCACATTTGGCACCTTTCGGGGGGTACCTGTCCCCACTTCCGGGAGACCAGGCCGCGGCGAAGTACGCCAGCAGCTTGGTTACCCTCCCATTCTGCCAGCCAGTGAGAGAGTGCAGCACGAATGCGCAGTAGGGACCCAGCCGTGAAGCCGAAAGGCTACAATGCTGGGTTCCTTTACCGGCAATGGCGGCGGCAGCACCCGACAGCTGATGGAAACATCAGCTGCAGTGCCAACATCACTGGACTCCAGGACAGGTAAGTGTCCTATTATTAAAAATCAGCAGCTACAGTATGTGTAGCTGTTGACTTTTAATTTTTAAAGGGTGGGCAGAACTCCGATTTAAGTTACAAAAATAAATATTAACAACAACAACCTTATCCGTGCCTATCAATGCAGCCTCATCAGTGCCCATCAGTGCAGCCTCATCAGTGCCCATCAATGCACCATATCAGTGCCTATCAATGCAGCCTCATCAGTGCCCATCAGTGCAGCCTCATGAGTGCAGCCTCATCAGTGCCCATCAATGCACCATATCAGTGCCTATCATTGCAGCCTCATCAGTGCCCATCAGTGCAGCATATCAGTGCCCATCAATGCAACCTCATCAGTTCCCATCAATGCAGCCTATCAGTGCCCATCAGCGCAGCCTATCAGTACCCATCAATGCAGCCTCATCAGTGCCTATCAGTGCACCATATGAGTACCCATCAATGCTGTCTATTGGTGCCCATCAGAGCAGCCTATCAGTGCTCATCAATGATTCTCATGGCAGCCGATTCTCATCCCAGCGTTCAACCAAGAAACTGGGGAAGGGAGAGGAGAGGTAGAGGAGAGCCGGTTGGATCACACAAAGAGGGGAACTCCGCTGTCAAACAAAGTCCCGCCTCCTGGACCGGCTCCTATGATAAACATCACACCACTTTAATTTCTCGGCATTGGATCAGTGTGTTGTCTATAATAGGAGCCGGTCCAAGAGGCGTGACTTTGTTTGACAGCGGAGTGCCCCTCTCTGGGTGATTCGGCTGGCTCTCCTCTTCCTCTCCTCTCCCTTCCCCACAGTTTCCTGGCTGATTGCTGGGAGGAGAATAGGCTCCTATTCAACCCTACCTACCGGTAGCAACCCCCCCCCCCCCATCCGAGACGGCTCCACGCTTGCCCTCAGCTAATTTCTACTCGCCAAATGCAAGCAGGTAGGTGGAAATTTTGAGGGCTGCTCTATAGTGTTCATGGTTTGTCAATCAAAGCGATACCAGGAGTAGGTTCTCATGGTCTATCACAGAGAATTTATCCATATCTTCTCAACAGGTTTTGCTGCCGTTACCGCTTCCTCAGGAGTATTTTTAGAGAGCCCAATTATCTAGAAGGGAACATTCATGATACAGATACAGAAAAACGAAAAAATGAGGATTGGAATATGGAGTTGCACAAAAGCTTACCCGTCACTCATGAAGGAGATGTGTGAGTGATGTAAGGGAGCAAAGTCTCTCCCAGCGAGTATGGGAGCACTAAAGCAAGGGGCACAAGGGTCCTGTCTCTCAAATAAAGGTGCCTAATAGAAAAAAGTCCAAGGTAAGTAATTGGAATACCAAGACCTTAATGATAGTACATACCAGATTGGGATTCCACAAATCTTAATATTTTTCTCACTGGGATGATCCACAATAGAAATCCATGTTTTTTTAGATTAAAATATGACCATGGCGATGGTATAATAAAACTTTCATCATCTAGAACAGGGGTCTCCAAACTGCGGCCCGAGGACCAGATGTGGCCCTTTGCTAGCCTTTATTCGGCCCTTGGGGCACTATTCCTCCCACTGATATAAGGCGCTATTCCTCCCACTGACACCAACAATGGGGCACTATTCCTTCCACTGACACCAACAATGGGGCACTATTCCTTCCACTGACACCAACAATGGGACACTATCCCTCCCACTGATATAAGGCACTATTCCTTCCACTGACACCAACAATGGGGCACTATTTCTTCCACCAATACCAATGATGGGATACTATTTCTCCTACTAATAGGGGCACTAATCCTCCTCCTATTGACCACCAACCCTGAGGCCATATTTATTCTCACTGATGCCAGGCCTAGAACATTTCCTGCCCTCACTGGCCACAATCCGGCCCTCCTAAAGTCTGAAGGACAATAAACTGGTCCTTTGTTTGAAAAGTTTGGAGACCACTGATCTAGAAAGATAGCATGATATAAACAAGTAGCACCCATTGTTGTAGACCGTATAAAGCCTCTATAGAACCACATACTAGTAAACGCCTCACCTCTGGTGTAAACAGATGTGGTAAGACAATCTATCACAAGGGGTCACTGATATAAAATGTATGACCCTCAATGGATATCGCAGGGAACATCTAAGCCTGAGAAGTCTGGATTCAGGATTCCTATCTGTATACCGGGAGAGACTTTGCTTCCTTACGTTTCACACATTCATGAGTGACGGGTAAGCTTTTGTGCAACTCCATATTCCAATCCTCATTTTTTTGTATCTGTATTGTGAATGTTACTGTTCCCTTATAAGGAATGTAACGGTTTTCTGAAACCGTTACATTGATAAGTTTAGTTCCACTTTATGATTTACTGCTGCTCAGGGGCTCTGTCCTTCAGTAAAATGGCAACCTCCAGAGAAAAGAAACAGGAGCAATGCCGAGGCAATTTTGGTAGCATAATTATTAATGTGGAATGCATGTTCCTTGCCAAAGAACATGACTTTTTATCAGGTTAAATGGGTCTATTTTTATCCGATCCCATCCGCCAGACGGATAAAAAATAGATTCACTATCCGTCTGGATTTCACAGACATGATTGGATCAGATAGCAGCGAGTGTCAGTGGACATGTCACCGCTAACATCCGCCGCTCCATAGGAGTGAGTGGAGCGTCCAATCAGGACCGCCTGAAAAACTGAGAGATCAGAGCGCCCGTGTGAAAGGGCCCTTACAATTTGTATCCAATCAGGCAGGCCCTCATACTACATGGTTGATGTTAGATCTCGAGTTGGCCATACATTATACAATCTGATTGTACAATCACCTATAGCTCTGCCATCCACTATGCAGAACAAAGTGCCCAGACGCTAGGTGAATATTTGTTCCAAAAGCATTTGGACAGTTCGTTTACCATTCAGTTAACGGGCACAAATCGAAAATTGGTTTTGACATTTTTGAGCCAAAAAGCTGGTGAACAAACAATAAAAGATGAATGCGTTTCTCGCCCGAACAGCTTGCACTCTGTGACAAAACGAACAAAAAAATGGATTAATTTATATCCATTGAACGATTTATCAACATTCGGTCATTACACGTCTGTATTCATTCTTTGAAAACGAGTTCTAGAATGATTTTTCGACAGGTGTATGGCCAGCATAACACTACATACCTACTACTGAAGGAGATTGTACAATCAGATTGTATGGTGTATGGTCAAAGCACAGAAGCCAGTGGTATGAGGATGACCCCCATACACCATGTAAAGTCAGCACTGTGTCCCTCTGATCGTCCTCTCACTATCAATAAAGCTGTCATTCAGCATCACCTGCCCATCCCCCGTCAGCTGTCACCTGCCAATCACCACCCGGGCTCCTCTCCGCGAGCCATCACCCCTCCACCGCTTCCGCGTCCAGCGTCACCATGGCTACCAGGAAGGAAGCGCGCCATCGCCTCTCACCTCAAGAACTGCACAAAACAATTTTTTTTAAATAATAATCAGCCCCCGTCAAACATCTAACGTCCTGTATCAGTACGATAAAACAAAGATTATTTCTCGAAAATATAGCTTTACGTTTTCCCGACTGTAAGAAGTGGTCGCCATTTTTCTGTAGCCCATGCTGATTTGGCTGCGCCGCACAGCATGGAGACATTTTGTTAGAGCTCAGCCGTCCTCTAGTTTTTTTTTCTGTGCAGTGGCCGCGTGTTCAATGCATGGGAATGATTTACCAATAATTGAGCGCTGCCGCCCTCTGGTGTCCTGTTAGAGCATTACAAGGGCGCTGATTGCACCCAGGTGAGTGTGAAGTAGTGCAGCCTTCCATGGGGGAGGGGAGTGTGCACTGTGAGGGGAGAGGAGAAGCCTGCAATGTCCTGAATGTTAGTTTTCATTTTTATTTCTGCAAATGTAGAAGTCACAGCCTAGTGTAAGTTTTATGGTTAGTTTTTTTCTTTTTTTTTTAAATTCTTTGAGGTCCACGCGGTGTACAAATCATCGGGGTTCAATACAGAGTCAGAGCGCCTTCTCCAGGCATAGGCGGTGGGCCTCATTCACACAGCTATGTGAGTATATACCTGGGTGCGACATTTCTAAACTCATATAAATGCATGTAATCAATGTAAAGGCCTTTGTTTATGTGGCTGGAGCTGCATGCAGGCAGCCTATGTTACTCTATGGGGATGCAGCGGCTGTACGGACACTAGGGTTGCCACCTCATCCCTTTAAAACTGAACACATATGAATTACACAGGTTCTGTGGCTGATTAAGGTGATAATTAAACTCACTTGGTGCCTCATCTGCATTAAATTAGCCTCAGAATCTGTGTAATTCATATGTGTTCGGGTTTAAAGGGATGAGGTGGCAACCCTAACGGACACAAATGCTTGTTCTAACTTGACAGACATGCGGGGCGGGGGATAGATTTGCCATCCCATCCCTTTAAACCTGAACACATATTAATTATACAGGTTCTGGGGCTAATTAAAGTGGTTGTCAACTCGTGACAACCACTTTAACCTACAGGTAAGCCTATAATAAAGCTTACCTGTAGGTGCCGTGCGTATCTTCCAAGCCTGCATGGTTCAGGAGATATGCAGAGTACTAGATGTGCCGACGTCATTTCGTCACATGCGCAGTGAAGAAATGGCCTCCATGCCATTCCTTCACTGTGATCATGACCTGACTGGTGGCTTCCGCGACTCCGGCCAGTCACAGAGCCGGAATCGCGGCCACGGAAGGAAGAGGGGCAGAAGAAGGACGCCGCCAGCACAGGGGACATCGCTGGACGTCGCAGGCTTCGTTTGCAGGTAAGTGGCACATAATGGGCTACTATGCGATGCATAATAGCCCATTATGCATCTACTTTGCAGGGGAATGTAGAGGAAGTAAACCCTATCTGGGTTTACTTCCTCTTTAAGGTAATAATTAGGCCCCGTTCACACAGGGGCTACTTGCGCTCCGACTTGAGTCGCCCCAAGTCGCTTGACATGTCAAATCCCATTGAAATGAATGGGAGCTGTCTTAATGTACACTACTGAAGTCGCTCCAACTTAAAAAAAAAAAGGTTCCTGTGCGACTCCAAGGCGACTTGTGCCCATATAAGTCAATGGAAGTCGGAGCCCCCACCTTATTGCAAGCAGTGAAAAGAAAATAATTTTTATTTGGGGCAACCCACTCCCTCCCTTCTCTGATTGGCCATAGGCAAAGTCGCCTGACATAAGTCGCCTGAAGTCGTGCTGAAGTTGCGCTGCAATTACCTAGCAAAGTTGCGCTGAAGTCGGATTGCCTCTGTGTGGAACCGAGCCTTAAACTCACTCAGCCTGCATTCACACTGGGGCGATCCGACTTAGGAGGACTTTGCTAGGCAACTTTCAGTGCAACTTCAGGCGACTTATAACACGTCTTATGCCAGGCGGCTTTGCCTGTGGCCAATCAGAGCAGCAAGGGAGGGGGTTGCCCTAGATAAATTCTATTTTCACTGTAAAGTTGCTTCCGTGTAGATGGGGGATCCGACTTGGAGGCAACTTCCATTGAATTCTATTGGCACAAGTCAGATAGAAGTCGCCTTGAAGTAGTACAGGAAACTTTTCTGAAGCTGGAGCGACTTCAGTAGTGTGAATTAAGATGGCTCCCATTCATTTCAATGGGATTTCAGATGTCAAGCGACTTGGGACAACTTGAGGCGACTCAAGTCAGAGCGCAAGTCACCCCTGTGTGAACGGGCTCTTTGTGCCTTATCTGCATTAAATCAGCCTCAGAACCTGTGTAAGGCCCCTTTCACATGGGGCTGTCCATTTGATGGACTCCGCTTGCTCAGCAGGGGATCGATCCACTGATCTCAGCTGAGCCGGCGGATGACCGGTCTGTCTCCACTCACTGTGCTGAGAAGGACCTGTCAGATCCCTGCTATCCTCTATGGGGAGATCAGATGAAAAAGGACCGCCTGTCCGTTTTCATCCGATCCAATCCTCCAGACGGATGGAAAATAATACCTTCATCCATCTGGATTTATCAGATCGGATAGCAGCGGGTGTCAGCGGACATGTCACCGCTGACATCCGCTGCCCTATAGGGGTGAATGGAGCGTCCGGTCAGGTCCGTCTGAAAAATGACAGACGGACCTGATCGGAAAGCCTGTGTGAAATGGGCCTTATTCATATGTGTTCAGGTTTAAAAGGATGAGGTGGCAACCCTAGCAGCGTATGGGCCCCAAACACAGCCAGTGACCGGTAGGAATGGGCTCAGGCGTGTTTGGGATCGTAGTGCAAACTCACCTGAGCAATCCCGCCAGGAAGCCTTCCCTGCATACCGCCAATCATAGGCAGTGAGGCATTTCCTGGCCGGCAGCTGCACATACACACCCTGCCTATGAGAGGTGGTCTTAGGCGTGTTTGAAATCTCACATGTCGATTCCGCCAGAAAGCCAATGCTGCACATGGCTAATCACAGGCAGTGAGACATTCACCTATTTGCCGCTGCACAGATCAGGAAATGTCTCACTGACTATGATTGGCGGTGTGCAGTGACCTCTTCCTGGTGGGATTAGGCTTCTGGGATCCCAAACATGCCTGAGCCCATCTCTACTGCCTATGATTGGCGGTGTGCAGTGACGGCTTCCTGGCGGGATCAGGCATGTGGGATCCCAAACACGCCTGAGCCCATCTCTACTGCTTATGATTGGTGGTGTGTAATGACGGCTTCCTGGCGGGATTGCTCAGGTAGGTTGGGACTAGGATCTGAACACACCTGAGCCCATTCTTAGTGACAGGCTTTGGGTGGGAGTGAGCTGTGTGCAATACGCACATCTGAGCACTTGCACGCCTGCAGGAGCGGATGAGGGACCCTGGATTTGACCTGTCTCTGTTATCACCTTAGGATAGGAAGTATGTTACTGGCCGGATCACCACGTAAACCTAAAAAAAAAGAAAAGTAATGCATTTCTGTAAAAGTTTAGATACACTTTAAACACTTTAACCAGTTAAATAGGTTGTAAACCTCCACAAAAAAATCCATGCGAGGCAAAAACATAATGAGCTAGTATGAGAGGTGAGAAGCGGTGGGTCAATGAGCACAGATCAGCGCTCTCTAAACAAGGTATATACAGCATTACTTTTATAAAGCATAGTCACAGGGGGCCGTTACATTAATAAACTGAGAGGATTATGTAAACATACATTGGTGGGTTAACAACCACTTTAAGAAACCCTGCTCATTAGAGCTTACAACCAAGAGGCCTATTATAATCGGTCAACTGGAAGCTTCCATATCCCAGGTGGACGTCATATGATGTCCTGTCAGAGCGCTGCAGCACGATCTTTGATCCGCTGTGTTCAACCCTGGTACCATGTCATCGCTGTGACCTATCATAGCGATCATGCCAGTTGTACACATTGGCTTTCATTCATTGTGTACTATTGTGATATGGTCACAGTGACCACATGGTACAGGGCCAAGCACAGCGAACCGTAGTGGCCAATCACAGCTATCACAATTGTACACAATAGCACATGACTAGATGCCATTCATAAAAATGATTGCTTATAACCATAATCATCACTGTAATAAGCAATTATAGTGTAAAAAAAATCCACATCAGCTCCTCAAGCAGCTTACTGAGAGTGTGACAACAGTTGGTGCGATTATTTGCAAATGAAAGGAACACAAAATAACTGTCAATCTCCCTCGGTCTGGGGCTCCATGCAAGATCTCGCCTCGTGGCGTCTTCATAGTCATGAGAACGGTGAGGAATCAGCCCAGATCTACACGGGAGAATCTTGTCAATGATCTCAAGGCAGCTGGGACCATAGTCGCCAAGAAAAAAATTGGTAACACTACGCCGTGAAGGACTGAAATTCTTCAGCGCTCGCAAGGACCCTCTGCTCAAGAAAGCACATGTACAGGCCCAGCTGAAGTTTACTAATG
Organism: Glandirana rugosa; assembly: GCA_018402905.1. NCBI lineage: Eukaryota > Metazoa > Chordata > Amphibia > Anura > Ranidae > Glandirana > Glandirana rugosa. The sequence continues at coordinate 353,027 of BLSH010303913.1, read as the reverse complement.
AACATCTGAATGATTCAGAGGAGAACTGGGTGAAAGTGTTGTGGTCAGATGAGAACAAAATCAAGCTCTTTTGCATCAACTCAGTTCACCGTATTTGTAAGAGAGGGAATGCTGCCTATGACCCCCAAGAACACCATCCCCACCGTCAAACATGGAGGTGGAAACATTATGCTTTGGGGGTGTTTTTCTGCTCAGGGGACAGGACAACTTCACTGCATCAAAGGGATGATGGACGGGCCATGTACTGTCAAATCTTGGGTGAGAACCTCCTTCCCTCAGCCAGAGCATTGAAAATAGGTTGTGGATGGGTATTCTAGCATGACAATGACCCAAAACACACGGCCAAGGCAACAAAGGTGTGGCTCAAGAAGAAGCACATTAAGGTCCTGGAGTTGCCTAGCCAGTCTCCAGACCTTATTCCCATAGAAAATATGTGGAGGAAGCTGAAGGATTGAGTTCCCAAACGTCAGCCTCGAAACCTTAATGACTTGGAGAAGATCTGGAAGAGGAGTGGGACAAAATCCCTCCTGAGATGTGTGCAAACCTGGTGGCCAACTACAAGAAACGTCTGACCTCTGTGATTGCCAACAAGAGTTTTGCCACCAAGTACTAAGTCATGTTTTGTGAAGGGGTCAAATACTTTTTTTTCCTCACTGTATAAGTATTGTGGATACATTTTTCTTCGAGGTTCACAACAGACTCAGGGAATGCTGAGCTTTTTTTGTTTCCTTGAAAGCATTCCTTGGAATCCTGTTAGCCGTTGACTGTAAACAAAAAGCAAGTGTTTCCCAGTTGTTAACCTGTTTACGACTGCTATATGCAGCAGCAGGGCTAGTGGGCCTTAAAGGGGATGTAAACCTGATTCATGAAATGTGAGCTGGGCTCATCTATCTGCAGGGTTTTCGTATCTCTCTTCAAAGCCCTGTGTCTCGTAGCTCTGTCCTGCTCCGTCCCTCTGTTATCAGCCTGAGAAGTTTCCGTCACATTATAAAAGCAGCCAGAGTTTTGTGTTGGAGAGGATGCTATAAATAGATTAGCACAGCTCTGGACATTACAATGGAGAGAGCTGAAAGTCTCTACCTATGAGGAGAGGGGTATGTGCCTTTCCTCCAATCAGCTGTCTTGGCTATATGCCCAGGCTTCTCTCTAGTTCTAAGCAGGAAGAGAAAAAAATGCTAACACGGTCTCCACTTTCTAAAGGGTAAATACTGAAGAAGACAGAAGATATGCATGTAAAACTTTATGTAGGGAGATTTGTTTTATCTCCATGTATCATCTGAGGCTGTTTACTTCACTGGGTATATGTGGGGGTTTGCATCCACTTTAACCACCTCGCGTCGCCGCCATAGCCGAATGACCGCTACAGCGCGGCGCTAAAATGCAGGGAGGACGTCTATAGACGTCCTCCCATTTGGCTCGTGCTGGGCGCACTCGCGCGAGCGGCAAGCGCACATGCCCGCGCACGCTGCGGGAGCGTGCCCGCGGGTCGGGCGGACCCGATGTCCGCCAGAGACCCGCAATCTCGTTCCAGAGAGCTGGAACGGGGAACCACCGATGTAGACACAGCGGTTCCCCGTTCTGGGAGGGGGGGCATGACAGATCTACTGATCCCTGTCACTGGGATCAGTTAGATCTGTCATGCCCCTGCCAAGCCCGCCCCCCCACAGTTAGAACACACCCAGGGAACATGGTTAACCCCTTCACTGCCCCCTGCAGGTTAACCCCTTCACTGCCATTGACATTTACACAGTAATAAGTGGATATTTACATTTCTAATCGCTGTATAAATGTCATTGGTGTCAAAAACGTCCGACATGTCCGCCGCAATATCGCAGTCCTGATAAAAATCGCAGATCGCCGCCATTACTAGTAAAAAAATAAAAATAAATAAAAACGCCATAAACCAATGTCCATAGTTTGTAAACGCTATAACTTTTGCGCAACCCAATCAATATAAGCCGATTTCGATTTTTTTTTTTTTTTTTTTTTTACCAAAATATGTAGAAGAATATATATCGGTCTAAACTGATGAATGCATTTTTTTTTTATTTTTGGATATTTATTATAGTAAAAAATATTGTTCTTTTTTCAAAATTTTCACTCCTTTTTTGTTTATAGGGCAAAAAATAAAAAACGCAGAGGCAATCAAATACCACGAAAAGAAAGCTCTATTTGTGGGAAAAAAAGGACGCCAAGTTTGTTTGGGTACAACAATGCACGACCGCACAATTGTCATTCAAAGAGTGACAGCGCTGAAAACTGAAAATTGGTCCGGGCAGGAGGGGGGTTTAAGTGGCCTGTAAGGAAGTGGTTAACGCCCAGCTGCTGCATATATGCGTCACTGTGTACTTCTGGAGCGTATTCAATCAGTGCTCCCAGAACTGTGACCGAGCTGTCACTGACTGCTCACAGTCACATACTGACAATCAGAAGCCGGGCTTCTGATGATGTCAACTTGCAGTGCAGCCAATCAGTGCATAAATATCAGGAGCACCTCCTACCTGCCTCAGACGTCCAGAGCACATTTAAAGGGGTTAAAAACTGTCTGAGACCCAAATGCGGAATGTTTATGGTAAACTTTGGTAATACATATACCCAACAACTCAAGATGGCTTGTTTTAAAGCTTTTATTGCAGGTTAAGAATATTCAAGCAGTTTGTTGTCCATAGTTCAGGTACAGGTGCACTTTAAAGCTGTCACCTCCTTTCTGAAAGAAAACACCAGCCGCAAATGTTTTTTTTCCCTAATATCTGCCACATGGTCCCTGTCCTATTCCCCCACCCAGCTTCACAGTTCCTCTTTTGCTCTCCAAATTTGCCAGCGAGCCACCATCTGGATCCCCCAGCACCCACACATAGATCCAATGGGGGCCAGGCAGTATGATCTTTGCTGCAGCTTGCATGTTACTGTAGCGTCCCCATCGTGAGTGGGTGCTTTTAGAAGTGGATTTTTGCTAGGAGAAGCAAATTTATTCAGACCTGACAGAGGTGCAGGTCTGGTTGTTTTGATTTGGGCAGGGGAGTGGCCCAGGGAGAGCTAGAGGCTGCATGATCGCCCCTTGGTTACTCCTCCCCTTTGGGTCCAGAAGGCTCTGGAAAAAAGTGGATGGATGAGGAGGTGTAACTTTCTGAGGTATGTTAAGGAGCTCTGACCAATCCCCAACCTGGATTGGCAGGGGGTAGGCCTCCTTAAATACTGTGATCTGCTCAGCTGGGGGGAGGAGAGTGTCGGGTGGAAGAGTGAAGATGTAGTACAGGTTGCTGAGGCCTCACCTGGAAGCCCCTAGTCTGGTGGGGGTGACCTTGAGGCCTGGTGGCTCGGGTGCAGCCAGGAGTGGAGAAGAGATTCTGGAGCAGCAGAAGGGAGCAGGAGAGCAACAGGGAGGCTACAGTAAAGGCTTTTTTAAAGGATCCACCAGTTTTGTTTGGCGGTGAGTGACCACCCTGGGAGCTGGAAAAGTGGAGTGGACAGTCTGTGGAAGTTAGAGGAGCCAGTCAGGGAAGTAGGGTCACTGGGCAGTGGAGCGGGCCAGAGCAGCCAGGAGGGCTGAGGTAGCCTGGAAGAGTATGGGCTGGGAGCAGTAGTCCATTGAACCCTAGCTAGCACCAACGTACTCAGCTACACTTTGAAGGCCCGTGGCCTTACAATTTGAGGGCCCATGGCCCTTGCCTGTATTGGGTGGTGTGATGATATCACGTGCGGGACGCACAGTACTCAACTATTTTGTGAGGGTCAGCCATTACGGCTTTAACTTCCCCCTCCCAAAAACTTAGGAATGCCAGGTCTTCTAACAGACTTCAAACAGTCTGGAGGAATTTTTTGCAGGCCCGATCATAAACCAATAAATCAGGTCCCTTAAAGGACAGTACAGAAGGTCCAAATAAGGGAGAGAGAGCTGTACTTCTCTGCAGACAGCTGTGGCTTTCCAGCGAACCTCAAGCAAGTTTAAGCTTAAAATATACCCACAGTTCATAACTCCAGATAGGAGCGTGACATATTAATAAAAAGTGTATATCTGTATACGGGGAGGCATACTGATTTAAACAAACTCAAACATCGATGTATTCACTTATAAGGGAACTCGCTGATAGTTTATCCTCTTTCCAGGGTCACAGAAAGCGACAAAGCTGTCCTGTTTAGGCTTGTCGTGATGCACTGTGACTGCTGAATTCAAATTCCCTAATGATGAATTGCATGATAATTTCATCCCGAGATATGGTTTTATACTGTGAATTGCATGTTAAGGAAGATTGTTCCGATTGAAGTTTGAAGACAGTCTGCCCTGGACAGCCCACGGGCCCTCCTTGCCCACGTGAGTGGTCAGAGGTAGACGGCCCCATCAATTTACACCTAGAGAAAAAGGAAATGCGAAGGACAGTTCTCACCTTACCATCAAAGAATGAACATCCGAGAACTCATGGACTCCTCATCGAATCTCTGATCAGACATTTAAAAGCAAGTAACTTTTCTGTCTTATCTTTTTGCTGCTGTGTATTATGTCTCTTATTGCTTTGTAACATAATTGTTCTGTAAATATTTTACTGCACCCAACTTGACCTTTTCATTATTAAACCTTATTCTGAAAAGTGTTAATCTTGTCCCTAAAGCTCTTAATGCCAAGCTATCACGAATCTGTTCCTTTGAAGAGGAACTGTTTAAGATAACTTATCTGAATGTTCCTGTCTGTGGTGAAAGTGTGTGTTACAGGTGGTTATTCTAAAATCATAATTGGTATTGCTAAAATCCCGAGTTTCTCTGCTCGGTCCTAAAGAGGTGGTGGCAGTGAAAGGGTTAATTGCTTGAATTAACCCGGTAACCATTGCTCTCAGGCGGCTGGCACTTAATCGGTGGTCCCGCAAGCTGGGAAATCTTTGTGCTGGAAGCAGTAAGAGTGTTATTGTTGCGTTCGTGACAAGCGCGGTGTGAGATCAGGGGGGTCCTTGGTCACCCGTCAGTGTGGAGGGCAGTGATCTGATACCCGCATTCATCACAGGTGGTCTGGAGGTCCTGCAAGCTGAGACGCAGGCCTCACCATGTGCTAGCTAGGTCAGAGGTAGATGTCATGGAGGCCTGATAAATATCCTTTCAGGCCTCACCTGTGAGAACTGTATGTGTGCAGGAGAGAGGAACCAAGGAGAGTAGTAAAGGATTGTAACTGTCAGCAAGCATTGTGTTGGAGAGAGAGAGCGTATATACTGTGGTATAGAAGGTCCCGTGTTTTGATCCAAAGTAGCGGCCTGTTCCGTGACTCTGGCTGAAAGGACAAATGTGTGATTGAGGGCAGAGTGGCAGGTGAACCACAACTACCAGCCACCCATAAGGGGGCCATTGGCTACATTAGATTATCCCTTCTCAGCTGGTTCTGGTCAGTCTTGGTGGACAATCTACATTCCGATTCGTGCACTCAGCAGTATCCACTTCCCTGGATGCGGCTAAGCTGGAGTGGGGCTGCATTCCATCTCAGGTATAAATACCTGAACAGAGGCTAGTAGCGAGTGTTCTCCTTCTTTGTAAATTTTTTTTATTAAGAATCTTACAAACCTAATAAAAACATAATTGCATATACACAAAATAAATAAATAATATATGTAAACAAAAATAACTTACATCAGCATAGAAACAGAAAATGACTTTTTCCAGAGAAAAACATAAAGAAAACGAAATATAGCAACCAAGGTACATTTTCATATTATCAGGATTCAGCTAAACAAAGCCCCTCCCCCACCTAAACACCCCCCAGGCTACGAAGTGATCACCCATGCATGCAGCCAATTCCAAAAAATCCAATCTTATTGAGGTAACCGCTTCTTGGCCTGCTTACCCCCCTCCCTACTTGGAGACTTTGCACGCTTTAGTGTCATCTGTGATTCCTCCTCCATGGAAATCAGACTCATCACCTGAAGAACCCTCATCCTCCACCTCAGAAAACACTTTTTTGGACACCTTCACACTCCAAGGTTCAGGTACAGGCAACTCCTTCTTCTTCCTCTTCCCAGACTTTCTTTTTGCCTCCAACCACACCACACCATATCATCATGAGACAATCTTGACTGCAAAGCCCCCTTCCCTTCCATTCCAACATCACCCACCGCACCCTTCACCCCAGCACCCCCACCATCATTCACTCCATCCCCTGGTGCCCTGCGCCCTCTGGTCCTCAGACGCCGGGGAGCAGGGGTCGGTGCAGCCACACACACTAATCCAGCTCCCTCCACAACCCCCTCTACCTCTGGGGTGACTGACACAGGAGGGTCAGACACAACATCCATGGACACCGACTCAGGGGGTACAACACAATGGGGATGACTCAACATTGGATGGACCATCAGACACTGACTGTGCTGAGACAACAGGGACAGAGGCATTCGGGGCCCCTGGAACAGCCCCCCCTCTCCTCTTCCTCCTTCATGTCCAGGCGAAAAAATTCTTCCACCAAAGCAGACTGATTATGCAAGGCCTCAGGGCACCGGCTGTATGCATGCCCAAACTTACCACAAAGATTGCATTTGATCTTATTGCAATACTTAGCCAGATGCCCTAGGTCCTGACACAAGGAGTACTTCTTCTCTGGACATGAGGAAGCGAAATGACCCAGAGAACTGCACTTATTACACAGTTTGGGCTGCCCAGGGTAAAACACGACAATCCACCTCCTGTGTTGTTCCTCCAGCTTGCTGGGCAGGGATAGAGGCAGAGGCTGCCATTTCCTCCGGTGAAGCAGATCCTGAGGTGGATGGGATAACAGGGGCAGCATCCAGGACCCCCTCTTCACTCTCCACCCGTACTGCCACCTCTGATGCCTTTCAATGACTGGAGTCATCCCTTATTTCCTGGAACCTTTCCTTACTCTGGAACTTCTCCTTGAATGCTCTGCTTTTCTCCTTCAATGCTTTAACCAGATTCTGCTGCTGCTGCATGGCGTCCTCCCAATCTTTGACCTCTGGTTTCAGGCTCTGTCTTTTCTTGCTAAACGCTTTATCATACAGGGCTTTCTTTTTCCTGTACTCTGATTTCAGGCTCACCAGCTTTTCCTCCTCCTTCTTAATCTTTTTTAAATAGTCAGCAGCCTGCTGTCTGAAAGCGGGGATAGATTCCCCTTGTTTAGGGTCATAGCCAAGGTCTTCAGGTAAAGATGCAGTTTGGGACTGCAAGTTGGATCCCCCAGGGGAACCATCGCCTGGGTCCTCCCCAGAATCTCCCATCCTCACTGGGGCCAGGTAACTCACCTGGCCCTCTGGTGTCTGGAAAGGGAGAGCTGCAGCACACACGACCTCTCTGGTGCAGAGACTGATGTGACTGGCTCAGTGTCCCCTCAGCGGCTCAGTGTTCTCCTTCTTTGTAGTGCCCTGAGCTGCCGATGTAAACACCCAAGCTGTGTTCAGGCAGCCCTCTGCCCCATGATCCTAGGAGCATCCTGAATAAGATCCCTTATCTTTTAAAGCTTGTGTCTCCTTGCTAGTTGAACTGCAATTGCGGCCAGGACCCCCAGTCCCAGAATCCATTGTTCCCTGTCTCGAACTGCGCTGCTAGCCCTTCACTCCTGCATAGACCCCTCTGCCAAGCCAACATAGTCAGCAGGGCAGATGACTACAGCACAAGTCTTCTACCGTATTGCTGTCCTGTGCCCTAGCTGCTCATTTCTTGTTGTAACTTGATTTGCTGCCCTGTAATCTTGCTATCTGTCCCTCCTTGTTGTGCCCGGATTGCCTCCCCGTGATCCCGGGCGTTACCTTTTGCTGCATCACATTGCTGCCTATCGCTAGCCATGTCCTGGAATACTGCCCCTGAAAATCTGCTGCTTATCCTTGCTCTGCCTGGACTGCTGTATTGGGACTTTGGACGTATTCTTTGCTGTGCCACATTGCTGCTCTGTGATTCTGCTGTTTGTCTTTCATTGTGCCCTGGAGTGTTACCGCTGGACTCACCCTTTGTTGCTGTACCCTATTTCTTTTCCATTGTAGCAAGCCACTGGTAGTTTGTGCCTATTTCCTCCCCTAAGTGCACACATAGCCAGGCACGCAGCATATTCATCAATATTTTGTTGGCTCAAGAATCAGTCTAGTGGTTTCTTTTTGTGGGTTTTATTGGGGAACAAGGAACCTGGGTGGGGATAGGGAGCATGGGATAGCCCAGAGCTGTAGAACTTGAATTTGAACAGAACTTGAGGACTGCTAACTTTGTCTGCTCTTGCCCAACTTACTGTAGTCGGGGCCATATTTATACTTCCTGCCTCTCTAGGCAAAGTGTCTTGTTGTTCTCCCACTTACTCTTATTTCCCAGTTGACAAGCTAGCTTTAGTTGACACAATCAGATACCATAGCCATACAAGGTGCGCTAAAGCCGTGGTAGAAAAGTTGTGAGGCGAATGAGTTCTAACGCCTCGTACACATGATGCGATGGTCATATGAAAACGGTCGTACAACAGCTTGTTGTACGATCATCCGACCATTAGTACGCGCGATTAGAACAGCTGACGTGCGACGTTCATACAACAGAAGTTGGATGAGCAGACTAGGAAACTTTTGTTGTACAACAAACCGTCGTACGACTGTTGTATCGTGTGTACAGAGAAGTTGGTCCAACAAGTTGTACGTGCAAAACACGCATGCTCAGAAGTCAGGAACTCCCGGAAATGTCAGTTCGTGTAAACCTACGTTCCTAGTTCACAAATCACATGCACCTGAACTTCTTCTTTATATACTCGTAGCACGTCGCCACGTTAGGCTTGGTCGTACGATCGCTTAGTGCACGTTGGTATGCGAGATACAACAGCCAACATACAATTTTGGGCGTCCGGTCATACGACAGTCGCATCGTGTGTATGAGGCTTAACAGTCTCATGTGATGAATCCTCAGTCTCCAACCATGCTTGTAGCATTTCCACAATCTTTGGCTACTTCTAACCACAGTATATATGCATTGCATCGTCTAAGGCAGTGTTTCCCAACCCAGTCCTCAAGGCACACCAACAGGTCATGTTTTCAGGATTTCCCTCAGATGAAACAGCTGTGGTAATTACTAAGGCAGTGAAACTGATCAAATCACCTGTGCAAAATAATAGAAATCCTGAAGACATGACCTGTTGGTGTGCCTTGAGGACTGGGTTGGGAAACACTGGTCTAAGGCTTATTCATATAGCATACCTATGTGCACACCCAAGCAAACAGCCATCTTTGCCTGCACTGGATGCATAGGTGTTGTGTTCATCCACACACAGGCAGTACCATTCATATCTGTTCGGATGCAGCAGCTGCACAGACACAGCTGCTGGTCCTAATTTGACAGCTGTGTGGGTGCCGGTGGATGACATGCCCATTAAGATCTGTATTTAACATCATCTAGTTGGAGTTAAAGGTTGCTTTAGGGTCTTAACAAAGCTGCATTTAACAATAGACTGGATGGGAAGTGATTAAAAAAACCAAAACATGTCATATGTTTTTTATGGTATTGCACAGGGCAGCCCTGATCCTCATTTTCCTCAAGTCCCCTGCCGGCACTCCTGTCTCCTCCCCACTTTTAGCTGCTTGCTATGGTGTGTGCTCCCTCCTGAGCTTGCTCTGTGTGTCTATAAGACACACTAAGCGCGGTTTTACCCCGTTCCCTTCATTGCTGGCTGTGATTGACAGTAGCAGAAGCCAATGGCTCTTGCTGCTGTGTCTGAGCCAATGAGGAGAGAGATCCTTGTGTACATCGCTGGATAAAGTTCAGGTAAGTATAAGGGGGGTCGGGGGTCTGCAGAGAATGCATTAAAGCGGTAGTAAACCCATGCATTTAACAGGTTAAAAACCAGTCGCATTTCCGGCACGTGCCGGAAATGTAACACTCCCATTGGTTGTGCTCTAAACCAAACTGTCAAACCATCCAATGGCTGGTGTCATGGCTGATCACATGTGCAGCATCATGGCAGTTGTAGATTAAACAGAGGCAAAGATGGCAACTTCCTTGGCTGAAAATGATAGGAGGGTTTACTACCACTTTAAGGTAAACAAAAACCTGCCTTTACAACCAATTATTTATTTTTTTTTTAAATATATTTATTGAAGCTTTCACATACAAAAGAAGGCAAGAAAAAACAAAACAAACCAAAAAATGAAGAGTGTGTTACTCACGCAGGGGTGCAGGTATGGAGCTTTAGGGCCTCTGAATAAAAGAAAGAAGCTACATTCTAATCCTGGTTCACACTTGTTCCTTTATGAATATGAAAAAGTGCAGCTCATATGCTGCTATTATTATTTGTTTGTTGTTTCAGCTACCACTATATATTGAATTGAACATACCTCCTGAGAGCCAGGCTGCGTGGGCAGAATTGGAAGCTTGCTGACTCCCCTGCAACTCGCCAAGAAGTTTTTGAAGTGGATTCCAATGTCGTTTTTTCCAGACTTGCAAGGTTAGAGAGATGTTTTCTGAGCATTTTTTGACAGTGAAAGAACACCACAGAACCATATTCTTCCCAACTCTATGGGGGGGAATCTAGAGCAACTGTGTATAGTAACTAGAGTTGAGCGAACACCTGGAAGTTCGGGTTCTGCTGGTCCGTCCGAACTTCGGGACAAGGTCCGGGTCCGGACGGAACCCGAACGATCGCACGGACAACGAACCCCATTGTTACCCCAAGCAACAGGCACGCTAGCAAGCCCAAGGCAGGCCTGGGCCTGGAACAGGGCTTCAAGCCTGCCTGGTCGTCTTGGGCTTGAAGGTCCACAAGCGAGTTGAGATCAATGATATGTGTCAACGAGATCTAAGGGGGGGTATCTCAACCCTTCTTATACCAAGACACCACAAGAAAGTGACAGTTTTTTACGAGTCTTTTGTAGAGAGATTGGAACGTTCAGACCTTTTTTGCTGTAACCTTAGGTGAAGTTTTTGAAGAACCGCTCAACGTCCCCTCAGTCGTTCGAAGGTTAAGACGGGTGCGTCGGACCGAGAGTCCTCCATACAAG
>BLSH010303913.1:299375-313690 GCA_018402905.1 Glandirana rugosa | reverse complement strand
GCGGGCTCGGCGCCCGTGTGAGGAGTCTAGTGTTTACCCCCTTACCATAGTGCGAATCCTAAATTCTTTCACTAAGTCGTCGACGGGAGGTTATTGAGGGAGGGAGTCCCCCCTAAATATTCCTAGTCATACACTCCAACCTACACCGCGATAGACTCGCACATATATTTCATATACAATCCATTTCACGATCATACCACACAATTATATCCGATTTTAAAAAACCTTTTCACACAGATTTTGGTCAAAATTATTTCACGTTTTCACGATGACACAGAAGGACACATAAAGTTATAAGGTATTTGAATTATTATTTCCATATACATTTTATTTTTTATTTAGACATACACGATTTATTTTTTATTTTACATATACCTTTATTATTAAGTTTATGGAATATTGAAATACACAGGAAGACACAGTAGCACTTTTGCACTTTATTAAAACTGGTTTTAGACACACTTTTCCAAAAAATTTTAGCCTATATTAACACACCATACTAGCACTTTACCTAACATATACTTTATATACACGCTCAGATAGCGCCACATCCAACCTCACATACTGATCCTTATAAATCCCCCCTGAGGGAGGGAGTTATTGGAGGGCAGCTGCTGAATCACTTTCTTAAATCCTAAGCGTGATACCATTCCCCCATTTGTGATCTGAGGAGTGTGCCCGCGGCTCGGGCGGACCTGGTGTCCGCCGGCGAGCTGCAATGAGCGGCCACAGGCAAAGAACAGGGAACTGCTTGTTAGTGGGGGCATGGGAGATCTACTGATCCCTGTCACTGGGATCAGTTAGATCTCTTATGCCCATGGTAGCCCAGCCCCCCCACAGTTAGAACACGCCGAGGGAACACAGTTAACCCCTAGATCTCCCCCTGCAGGTTAACCCCTTCCCTTCCAATGACATTTACACAGTAATCAGTGGACATTTAAATGGTGGCGATCTGCAATTTTTAGGGGTACTGCGATATTGCAGCGGACATGTCGGACATTTTTGACACTTTTTTGGGACCAATGACCTTTATACAGCGATCAGAAATTTAAATGTCCACTGATTACTGTATAAATGTTAGCTAGCGATTTCCCGCATTTGTCCCGGGATTCATAGGTCATTTTACGACAGATTTGTAACGCTGCCTTGGTTTTGTTCAGTAAAAGGTCTTTAACCACTTCCACACCACGCGCAGTATATTTACTGCGGCAGTGTGGATGTATACCGCGAATTGCTGTAAATAAGCGGTGATTTGCGGAGTGGCCGCTAGGGGGAGCGTGCGCGCCGCACTCCGGAGGAGTGTGCCCGTGGCTCGGGCTTACCCGCTGTCCGCCGCAAAGCCACGACGAGCAGCCAAAGATGTAAACACAGCGGTTCCCCGCTCTGTCAGTGCAGGCATAGGAGAACTACTGATCCCTGTCACTGGGATCAGTTAGATCTCTTATGCCCATGGTAGTCCAGCCCCCCCACAGTTAGAACACACTGAGGGAACATAGTCAACCCCTAGATCTCCCCCTGCAGGGTTAACCCCTTCTCTGCCAATTACATTTTTACAGTAATCAGTGGACATTTAAATTTCTGATCACTGTATAAATGTCATTGGTCCCAAAAAGTGTCAAAAATGTCCGACATGTCCTCTGCAATATCGCAGTACAACTAAAAATCGCAGATCACCACCATTTAAATGTCCACTGATTACTGTGTAAATGTCATTGGCAGGGAAGGGGTTAACCTGCAGGGGGAGATCTAGGGGTTAACTGTGTTCCCTAGGCGTGTTCTAACTGTGGGGGGGCTGGGTTACCATGGGCATAAGAGATCTAACTGATCCCAGTGACCGGGATCAGTAGTTCTCCTATGCCTGCACTGACAGAGCGGGGAACCGCTGTGTTTACATCTTTGGCTGCTCGTCATGGCTTGGCGGCGGACAGCGGGTACGCCCGAGCCGCAAGCACACTCCTCCGGAGTGCGGCGCGCACACTCCCCCTAGCGGCCACTCCGCAAATCACCGCCTATTTACAGCCATTCACGGTACACGTCCACACTGCCGCAGTAAATATACTGCGCGCGGTGTGGAAGTGGTTAAAGACCTTTTTACTGAACAAAACCAAGGCAGCGTTACAAATCTGTCATAAAATGACCTATGAATCCCGGGACAAATGCGGGAAATCGCTAGCAAGATCAGTCAGGGAACATAAGTTACAAACTTACATTCCCCACATTGCAACACCAAACGCCCAAAATTCTTGCTGACTCAGATTACACAAGCATTCGGAGACTTTTATGCTGCCCTTTACAATGCACTCACTTCACCCAACCCCTGATAGATGAATATATTGCTTCCTCTCAGATCCCTAAACTTTCATCAGAAATCAAAGAATTAGACACTCTAATAATGCTAGAGGAATTGGAACAGGCCATCGCCTCAACCAAACCGGGTAAAGCTCCAGGTCTGGACGGTTTCACTATGCAATATTATAAAACCCCACTCCCGATCTTAGGCCCCTACAGGATCGATATGCTCAATGGATTAGGAGCAGAGATGACCTTACCTAGAGATACCTTGAGAGCACACACATTTCTGTCATACCCAAAAAAGGCAAAGACCCCACCTTGTGTAATAGCTACAGGCCCATTTCCCTTTTGAATGTCAACCTCAAACTCCTCACCAAGATCCTTGCGACTCATCTAGGCCGCCATCTACAAGATCTGGTCCATTTAGACCAATTCGGCTTCATCCCCAATAGAGCAGCAAGAGACAACACTACTAAAGTTCTTAACTTGTTGCGTGTCGCCAATATGACGCATACGCCATGTAGTTTCATTAACACTGATGTGGAGAAGGCATTTGACCGAGTCAACTGGCAATTCATGTTTTCTGTTCTTCATCATGTTGGTCTCGGAGAAAATATAATTTACTGGATCTTCCAAATCTACTCTAACCCTTCTGCTCAGGTCAAGACCAATGAGGTTCTATCTGACCCTTTCCCAATTATGAACCGGACAAGAATGATGCTAGAACCATTTCTGTGTAAAATCCGACTATAACCGAACATCCAGGGTCTATCTGTTGAAGACACTCATTGCAAAATCTTGGCGTACGCAGACGACTTGTTGTTTTCCCTCACAAACCCTACTGTATCACTCCCGAATTTGGTTCTGGAATTTGCAAACTATGGATCGCTCTCCAACTTGAAAATAAACTTTAGCAAATTGGAAGCCATGGGAGTTGAAATACCTCCTACGCTTCAGTTGACCCTTTGATCTAGTTTCCACTTTAAATGGACGGACTCGGCCCTGAAATATTTAGGCACCTTTGTCCCTGCAACCCGTACTTTTGCACTTAACTTTCCACCCCTGTTAGCTAAAACTCATTTCCTACTAGAAACCTGGAATAAGGGATTGCATTCCTGGTTTGGCAGGTGTAATTTACTTAAAACGTGTAGACTACCAAAGTTCCTTTTATCTGTTCCAAGCCCTCCCAATCAAGATACCAATCTCTTATTTTAGACAGGTACACGCTCTTTTATTAAATTCATTTGGGCACTTAAGAAACCACGTCTCCCTAGACACCTTCTGTCTCTCCCCAAACAATATGGTGGTCTAGCGCTACCGGATATCTGGAAATCTTATCAAGCAACTCACCTTGGTCGAATGATTGACTGGTGTTGCCACCGTTGTTCTAAATTATGGAGATGTTTAGAACACGCTCAAACAGACATCCCGTTGAGGGGAGCCCTGTGGTGCTACGACCATCTGCCTCCTATGCTGAAAAAACACCCACTAATTGGTATGACACTTTGCATTTGCTCACAGAAGTGCATGCAGAACTCTCCACTCCGTACTCCCCCCTGTTCCCTATAATAGCAACCCACGGTTGCCTCCTGGTTTGAACTCCCATACTGCCAAAACCTTGATCCAAAGAGGATGTGTTCAGGCAGCTCATTACCTAATGGCAAGAAAGTGGCCCTCCATAGAGACACTGAGCAGTACCACAGGCCTCTCCCAACTTCCATTCTGGACCGCTCTTCAATTAAGACACTTCCTTAATTCCCTCCTAAACCCACGTTTATTCGACCGTCCTCTAATGACCTTTGAGGAATATTGTTCAGACCATGGCACCCTCACCTAAGTCCTTTCTAAAATGTATAATCTCTTAAATAATCCACCTGAACAACCAAATCTACCATATATACACAAATGGGAAACAGACCTGAAATGCACATTTACACCTACCCAAATACAACATATCCTTCGGTTTTCACTGAAATCTTCTATCTGCACAAAAACTCAAGAGACTAACTACAAACTTTTGAAGCGGTGGTACTTCGCCCCTCACCTACTTCACAAATTTTACCTGGCTATATCCAAACTTTGCTGGAGATGCCTGGGGGGCAGAGGAACACTGCTACATATTTTTTGGTCCTGTCCAAAATTAACTAATTTCTGGACCACAGTTAAGGAAGTCACGGAAAAGTTCATCGTATATAAGATTCCTGATGATCTGGCCTTCTTTCTGCTACACGTCTCTACTGTCTCAGCTAAATGTTACAAAAAATCCATTGTTCTACATCTTTTGAATGCCGCAAAAACTTGTGTAGCGTCCCCCGGTAGGTGGGAGCTAGTGTGAATAGGTTTTTGGTAGGTGAGGAAAATTTAATCAGGCCTGACTTGTTTTTGTTTCTGGGCTGGGAGTGGCTCAGGTAGGATTAAGTGATTCACAGATGAGGTCACCAGGACCTCCCACTTCTTTCTAGAAACTGATGAAAGGTTTCTAGACAGAGTGCTGGGAGGGAGGTGTAGCCATCTGGAGTATTCTAAGAAGCCCTGACCAATCCCCAATCTGGATTGGCAGGGGGCAGGCCTCCTTAAATCCTCAGTCAGCCCATTGTGGGAGGAGTAGTTGAATGGAAGAGCTGGAATGTAGCTGAGGTTGTGGAGGCCTCACCCGGGAGGGAGCCACCAGTCTGGGAGGGGTGTGACCTTGATGCCTGGGCTGGGGTGCAGCCAGAAGGAGAGAGATCCTGGAGCAGCACAGGGGAGGAGGAGAGCAACAGACAGTGCTACTGGAGATGCTCAGTCAGGAGTCCACCGGGTGGTCAGTGAGTGGCGCCCACCCTGGAAAGCTGTAGAGGCATGCCGGAGCGTATTGGGGTGAGATAGAATCTGGGAAGGATGCAGAGGTCAGTAAGGGACTGTGGTGTCATGGTGGCAGTGGAGAAGGTCAACGCAGCTGGAGTAGCTGACAGAGCCTGGAGCAGGAGGATGGGCTGGGAGTAGTAGTCCATCAGGCTGGCTAGCAGACTAGTGTACCTACACACTAAGGGACCAACTGTCCCTACCTATAATGGTGTTGGGGAAATTTCAAATTTTCATATTCCTTATTAAGGTTGGCCTCACAAATATCTATTATAGCCTCTAATATCCTGGTTACCTTGCATGACTCAACTTATTGGCATTTGAACTGCCTTATATGGACAAGCTAGCCCCACTCCTCAGGAATGTTCAGGTCATATCGTTGCTTACCAGGGTGTTGGCTGCGGGTGGTCTTTTTCCTTATACAAGTTCTATATTACTACAGCCAAAACCTATACGAGTTAGTCTCACCCAGAACGGCCATGAGGTCAGTGTCTGGTCCTGGTCACCTGTGAAAGGGACCCATGGCGGGAAACAAGCACCTTTAGTTAAGTATTCTTGATATTCTCTTTATCTGTATCTGTCATTACTTGTAATAAATGTTATATTTTTAAGTATTTGTGTGATTTCTCTTTGAACATATCGAACATAACCCCAAAAACGTGACAAGAGAAATGGGTGGATCTGAGGCCCTGTGCACAGCATGGCAGGCCTCACCATGTGCTAGTTAGGCTGGAGAAACGGAGAATGCCTAGTAAATTTCCTTCTGGGCCTGGAACAAGTAATGTACATGAGAGAGGAACCAGAGTTTAGAGAAGCAAGTGAAGTGCTGGAGGAAGAAGTGTAATCGGAGCAAGTGAAGTGTTGGAGGACAAGAGGAGATGTACATACGGAGCTGTATATAGTGGTCCTGTGTAAATTTGCAACTCATTTCTTTGGAGATCCCATAACACCCCTAATCCCCATCAATCCTCTAATAAAACACAACGAAGTACCAGCCTGTTCTGGGACTCTGGGTGCGGTATGGATGTGATTGAGGGCAGTGTGAGCAGATGGACCACAACATTAAGGGGGCTATGGTTACCAAAGTAGAAGAAATTAATAATTTGGAATACCTAGTACTTTCTGCACAACAACAACAGGAAAAATACTCTAAGACATGGGGACTTTGGAACCAGTTCATTCTCTCCGCAGAGAGTAGGGCCCTCCTCAAAACATAATACCCAATTGTGCTTTGCTACTTACACACCGGAGTTATCCTGATCCAACATTACCCCTGTCTTCTCTCCCTTACCCTCTCTCCCTCCCCTTTCTCCCTATCCCTCGCCTTTCCCCTCTTATTCTTTTCCTCTCTCTTTTTCTTACATTTCTCTCTTTTTCAATTCTTTTTTTTTTTTTTTTATGATATGGGAAAATGGAATTGGGCTACCTCAGGCCTTACTCCTTCGTTTCATTTAGGATGATAAAAAATATACAGTGGACACCCGAGAATAATGTAAATGTTTGTTTATTCCATAGTATTCTTTAGAGTTCCATTTATCATTATTGTACTCTTCATATTGCTTACCTACTGGGTGTGCATGCTGACTGTTATTGTGTATGATACCTTCACAATGTGGATGAAATGGCTTGTTTTTTTTTGCCCATTTGGGTTCTAATAAATAATATATTTGAAAAGAAAATGTTTGGTGCTGAACCCAAAGTGGCCACTAGATGGCAGCAGAACACTGTATAAGGCAGCCAAGCCATGGGAAAGTGTTGACCTTGTTTGCAGAATGGGGAAAAAAAAGAAATCCACAGTAATAAAATGTCCTCAGGCTCTGCTGTATTTTTCATTTTCCTTCAGATCCCCAATCTCTGAAGAACAGGACAGTCCTATTCCGCAATATCAACATTCTCTCCTAGCCTGCCTTCTCTCACATTGTTTCATATTTTACATATGGATTGCAATTATATATGCAGATCAGCTTTAGCTATATCAATAAATGTGGTAACATTAAAAGAAGACTAAATCTAATATTTGTGCTTTGTTTTACCATAAAACTATTGTTCACAGAAGCTGGGCAGATGTTTGGAATAAATTAGCAGCTGGTAAACAGCAAGTTTCATTTGCAGCAAGGGAGAAAAGGTAACCATTCCTGTGATTTGGGCATAAATTAAAGGGCAACAGTAATGCATTTCCATTGAACGCAGACTTTAAATTGTTATTGTAACATTCACCCGAAACCAACTTTCCATGTTTTGGTTACTAGATAACATTCAGATTCAGAGCACTCCCTCTAGTGGTGATTTGTTTATTAGGGTATGTGTTTAGCATCCTTGCTTAACCACTTCAGCCCCGGAAGGATTTCACACTTTAGGACCAGAGCACTTTTTGCGATTCGGCACTGCGTCGCTTTAACTGACAATTGCACGGTCGTGCAAAGTTGTACCCAAGCAAAGCGTCCTTTTTTTCCCACAAATAGAGCTTTCTTTTGGTGGTATTTGATCCCCTTTGCGTCATTTCTGATCGCTGCTATAAACAAAAGAATAGCGACAATTTTGCAAAAAAAAACCCCCCAAATTTCTTACTTTTTGCTAAAATATAAATCCAAAAAAAAATATAAAAAACATTTTTTTCATCGGTTTTGGCCGATTTATATTCTTCCTCATATTTTTGGTAAAAAAAAAATCACAATCGGCATTTATTGATTGGTTTGCCCAAAAGTTGCCGTGTTTACGGATTACATTTTTTTTTTACTAGTAATGACGGTGATCTGTGATTTTTAGCGGTACTGCAATATTGCAGCGGACATGTTGGACCATTTTGACACTTTTTTGGGACCATTGGCACTCATACAGCGATCAGTGCTATAAAAATGCACTGAATACTGTGTAAATGCCATTGGCAGTGAAGGGGGTTACCCTGGAGGGGGCGCTCTAAGGGTTAACAGTGTTCCCTGGGTGTGTTCTAACTGTATTGGTGCGGGGGGGCCATCGTGGGTAGCCGGCAGTGATCAAGTCTGCCCCCCCCCGGATCAGTGAGTGCGTGAGCGCGCCTCCGGAGGCGCGCGCTCACAGTGAGAGATATCGCAGCCGCCGTCATATGGCGGCAGTTTGCGATATCGAGCCACTCTGTCGCCGTCAGACGCCGGTCGGCAAGTGGCTAAAATGACACTAAACTCTGGTTTAAAAAAAAAAAATCTATTCTATAAGTATGTATTAACTTAGGACAGACCATTTTATTGCTCAGCCTCCTACAATTTTTTTTTTTTTTTTTGCTGCTGTGATCTGACTTCCTGTTAGAGGGTGGCTATGTTTGTTCTCCATAGTCCTACTATATGTAGGAACGTAGCCACCCTCTCTTGTTCCCTGCTGGGATAAACTAGGGACCATTTTAAAGTAAACTAACTTTAAGTAGTGGGTATGGATTATCTTTGGAGAATATGAATATCATTTAGTGTCACTTTGAAGTGTATGTGAACCCAAGAACAGATATATGTAGTAGCTGCATTCATTTTCTTGTTCTCTGGCTCTTTTCCCTTTATTTTCACCCAGTGATCCTGCCAGAAGCACACTTCCTGTCCTAGGGTGACAACACACACTGTATCTATAAAGGAGCCACAGGACAGGAAGGGTGTTAGGACTACGGAACACCTCCGCCTCTGCATCGCTAGCCCGCAGGGCTAATTGGTCATTTTCCAACAGGCTGGTTTAATATGTCAATTGGTAGATCAACTTCTGTTCAAATGCAGTGCCCATACATGGATTGAAATTTGAAGGGTCCATGCTGAACTGGACACATTTTTGATCCATGTATTGCCAGCTTAACAATCATCAAATCATAAATACCAATCGTGAGACAATTTAACCACTTCAATACCAAGGACGTCATGACGTCCTTGACTTTGAGTGGCAATATCTGAATGGTGCCTTCAGCTACAGGCACCATTCAGATACCGTTTTTTAGAGCCGGATGCACCGCAAGATCACTTTTATCGGTGGCGCAAGAGATGCCCCTCTCGCCACTTTCCAGTCATCTACGCCACTTACCGGACCGTCTGCAGCAGCGGAGATGATCGGGTCTGTGTCCCCCCCCCCCCCCGCACAGGAAGCCGAGTGAGGGGAAGATGCCACCCACTTGGCTCCATAACATTGCAGGGCGCCATTTAACTGTAAATATGAGACTTGAGGTCTTTTTAGCCACAGATCTCATATTTATGTATTCCTGGCATGCTTTTTTCTATTACAAGGGCATTTAACCACTTCAATACTGGGCACTTAAACCCCCTTCCTTCCCGGACCAATTTTCAGCTTTCAGCGCTGTTGCAGTTTGAATGACAATTGCGCGGTCATGCGACACTGTACCCAAATGAAATTTTTATCATTTTTTTTTACACAAATAGAGCTTTCTTTTGGTGGTATTTAATCACCCCTGGGTTGTTTATTTTTTGCTGAAAATTTTCAAAAACAATGCATTTTTCTTCATTTCTGTTATAACATTTTGCAAATAAGTAATTTCTCTTCATAAATTTTGACCAAAAATGATACTGCTACAATGCTAAATACTGCTAAAAATAACACAAATCGGGGTTTATTTGGTGTTGGCGGACATACAGATGTTTTGGGGACTGTGACAAATGTGACGGGGACAGATAGATGTTTTGTGTATGGTGACAGATGTGATGG
Organism: Glandirana rugosa; assembly: GCA_018402905.1. Taxonomy (NCBI): domain Eukaryota; kingdom Metazoa; phylum Chordata; class Amphibia; order Anura; family Ranidae; genus Glandirana; species Glandirana rugosa. Next base: position 303,889 of record BLSH010303913.1, on the reverse strand, counting down.
GGGACATACAGATGTTTTGGGGACTGTTTTATGGGGACACTGATGTGTATGGGGACAGGGGTATCGGTGGTGCTTGGTGCACTGTGTGGGGGGCGATCTGTGAGAGCTCTTTGCATGAAATCAGCATCATGCAGAGAGCTGTCACATAGCTGCAGCTTCCCCCCCGCACTGAGCTCTCACTGAGCTCGGCGGGGGGAGAACTGTCACAGAGACGTTCGTGACTGGGGTGTCCCCTTAGTCTACCTGTAAAGTGGCACATCTGTACTGTGTATAGAAACCTTCACATTGTAACCCTATTAAGGTACTCTTAATGAAAGCAAGAATTGGCCTTGCTGTAAAAAATGTAAATGATATGCACCTGTCAAACAGGTGTGGAAAAATTGGTCTTTGGGTGTCAGTGACGCCTTCACATCTTAACCCTATTGAGGTACTCTTGATGAAAGCTAGAATCGGCTTTGCTGTAAAAAATGTAAATGATATGCACCTGTCAAACAGGTGCGGGAAAATTGGTCTTTGGGTGTTAATTGTGCCCATGAAACCTATAGCAAAAAAATACTTCCAGATTAAATCAACACCTACAACACTAGGCAGCCTAGAAGTCCTGCAGAGATTCCACATGCCAAAAACACTTAATTGGCGATATCGGCATTAGGTGCATCATAGCTGCTGGTAATCCAGGACTTATTAATTTTGATAAAAGTCAGACGGTCCATGGAGTCTGTGGACAGACGCATTTTATTAAGCATGCTGGATGCAGGGCAGCCCAGCAGCTCAATTGTATACTGGGCAACTTCTGGCCAGTGGTCTATTCTCATGACCCAGTAAGCCAGTGGATCGTCGACTGGAAAGCTCTCATCTCTGTTTTTGCCCCTAGATAACCTCCATGTGATGCAGACGCTGCCGATGGGTTGTGGAAGCTGACAGCCCTGGGCGGCGAGGACTAAAAAAATGGAGAAATACATCACTTAGGGGGCCACCTTCTCCACTGAGTCGGGAAAAACATTTTATAAACTCCTCTTTAAGGTGTCCTCAAGAGATTTCATATTCTGCGCACTCTGTGGGGACGGGATGAGTTCTGAGACTTTCCCCTTGTAACGGTGGTCCAGGAGGGTTGCCAACCAATAGTGATCCTTCTCCTTTATGCCACGTATTGGGTCCTTTCGCAGGCTTTGAAGCATGAGGGAGCCCATGCGCCGCATATTTGCAGAGGCATGAGAAGCAGACTCCTCTGGGTCACTCAGGATTACTGTATCTGGAACTGCCTCCTCCCAGCAACGTACTACTCTTAAGGGTTCTGGGGATGGAAAACCATCTCTCACTGTTTGACGTATGTCTTCCTCTGCTTCAGTGCAACCAAAACTGCCAGAATCCTCCTCCTCCTTGTGTGTTCTGTGGCGTAGGAACAATGCTATCTGCATAAAGTGGGCCTTGAGAGAAAAGGAGTCCTCCTCTTCCTCCCGCTGCTCTGCCTCAAGTGCCCTGTCCATAATTCCACTCGGAGTCTGCTCCAGCAGGACCACAACTGGGATTGTGTCACTGGTGCATGCATTGTGACTGCTCACCATCCTTGTGGCCTCCTCATATGGTGAAAGTACAGTGCATGCATCCTTTTATGAGAAGCCATTGGCGTGGGGGAAAAAAAAGCCTAGCCGGTCTGAGCCTGTCGTTGTGCCATACTCACACAGGTACTCGTTGACGGCCCTCTGCTGCATGTGCAGCCGCTGCAGCATTGCCAAAGTTTTTTTCCACCTAGTGGGCATGTCACAAATCAGGCGGTTTACGGGCAGGTGGAATTCACACTGAATTTCAGCCAACCAAGCACTGGTTGTGTATGACTGCCTGAAATGGCTACAGACTCTTCTGGCCTGCTTTAGCAGATCTTCCAACCCTGGGTACCTATTTAGGAAACACTGCGCCACCAAATTGAGGACCTGTGCCAGGCATGGCACATGTGTCAACTTTCCCTGTCTAAGGGCAGACAGGAGGTTTGTGCCATTATCGCACACCACCATTCCTGGCTCCAGCTGGCGTGGCGTGAACCACCTCTGGGCCTGTCCCTGCAGAGCTGCAAGAATCTCTGCTCCAGTGTGGTTTCTGTCCCCTAGACACACCAGCTGAATTGCTGCATGACACCTTTTAGCCTGACTCATTGAATAGCCCTTTGAATGCTTAGAGGGTACTTGAGGTTCAATGGACAATTCAGCAGAGGAGGGCATGGAGGAGGAGGGGGTAAAGCTTACAAATTTCACATCATCACCAGCTGTATGGAGATGTGGAGGCACAATAAGCTGCAGCACTGAGCCCTGTCCTGCATCCTTCAGAGTTGCAAGCAGAGTTACCCAGTGTGCTGTGAAGGAAATATATCGTCCCTGCCAATGCTTGCTGGACCACGTGTCAGCAGTAACGTGGACTTGGCGGCTGACTACCTTGCCCAATTTGAGTACTCGCTACGCAGACACACTCCACAGCTACACTATAATATACTGCAATATAATGTGTCAAACGTGCAGTAATGCACAGAAATATACTACATTAAATGTGCACTAAAGCAATGAAATATACAGCGTTAAACTTGCAGTAACGCACAGAACTATATGGCGTTAGACTTGCAGTAACGCAATGAAATATACGGTGTTAAACGATCACTACTCTCACACTGGCTGAACTGTCCCTAGATTAACACTAATATAAGGATGAATGGTGGTCACTACATTTGCACTGACTGAACTGTCCTTTGACTCACACTAATATAAAGATGAATGGTGGTCACACACTACACAGACTGGACTATCCCTAGATTCACACTAATGTAAAGATAAATGGTCGACACTTCACTCACACTGACTATCCCTAGATTCACACTAAATGAATATTCTACACTGACAATAAAATCACCAATAGCACACTTTAGCACACTAACTGTCTAGTAGCACTGAACAGAGGCCTGTTCTATCTCTCTCCACGTTGTTATCACACCGAAAATGGCCGCTATTGAAAGAATACTTTTATAGTGTGGGGCGGGACTAAGAGCAATGAGCCATAATTGGTTAGAGTCACCATGACCGCATCCAATCATGGCTCTGACAGTGCTCTGTGCCCTGATTGGGCGAAGCTTTCATTGCTTCAGCCAATCAGGGCTTTCAATGCACTGTGTGGCAGCGCAGTGCATTGTGGTTGTTCAGCGGGCCGATCAAACAGTCGAATGAGTCGATAATTCAGTTGTTTGGTGAACAGGCGAACAGCCAATGTTCGGCCCGAACTCCTGCCCGGACCGAACCGATCGCCCATCCCTAGTGGTGAGCACAGGAACCTCCATAATAAAAACATATTGGCGCAACTAGAGGGACATAGATGGGTTCACAGTGTCTATAGGTTAGGAGAGTCCATTGGTAAAATGTCCAGAAGTCAAAAAGCTCACTATTGTGACAGCTCAGTGGTGGAGCAAGATGCTGCTCTAGAAGGAAACAAGGAGAGAGATACAAGCGTTAAAAGAATATTACTCTCAATGAGAGTAAGAAACCAAGCATGTAGCACTGTAAGGGGGGTCCTTGGCAACACAGATCTTGGTTCAAGTCTAGCCTAGCGGATTTGACTTTATTAACCAGACGTGAAGCATGGGCGTTGGCGATGAGTTTGCAGAGCATGCGCTCCTTCTTCAGAGCCACCAGCGTTTCCAGCAGTACACTTACATAAATATGTGTAAGTGTACTACATACAGTATCTCACAAAAGTAAGTACACCCTTCACGTTTTTGTAAATCTATTATATCGTTTCATGTGACAACACTGAAGAAATGACACTTTGCTACAATGTAAAGTAGTGAGTGTACAGCTTGTATAACAGTATACATTTGCTGCCCCCTCAAAATAACTCAACACACAGCCGTTAATGTCTAAACCGCTGGCGACAAAAGTGAATACACCCCTAAGTGAAAATGTCCAAATTGGAACCCAAAGTATCAATATTTTGTGTGGCCACCATTATTTTCCAGCACTGCCTAACCCTCTTGGGTATGGCGTTTACCAGAGCTTCACAGGTTGCAACTGGAGTCCTCTATAACTCCTCCATGATGACATCAAAGAGCTGGTGGATGTTAGAGACCTTGCGCTCTTCCACCTTCTGTGTGAGGATGCCCCACAGATGCTCAATAGGGTTTAGGTCTGGAGACATGCTTGGCCAATCCATCACCTTTACCCTCAGCTTCTTTAGCAAGGCAGTGGTCGTCTTGGAGGTGTATTTGGGGTCGTTATCATGTTGGAATACTGCCCTGCGGCCTGGTCTCCGAAGGGAGGGAATCATGCTCTACTTCAGTATGTAACAGTACATGTTGGCATTCATGGTTCCCTCAATGAACTGTAGCTCCCCAGTGCCAGCAGCACTCATGCAGCCCCAGAATATGACACTCCCACCACCAAGCTTGACTGTAGGCAACACACATTTGTCTTTGTACTCCTGTCAGTTCGAACCACCACCCTCACAGTATAAGACCCCGACGTACTCACGACGACCGTGAC
>BLSH010303913.1:279467-298691 GCA_018402905.1 Glandirana rugosa | reverse complement strand
TGTGTGTGTGTGTGTGTGTGTGTGTGTGTGTGTGTGTGTGTGTGTCATAGAGTGTTTTCACTCATGTTGGGAGTGTAAAAACATTTATAAAATAATATAGAAAAGTTCACTATTGTGACTTCTTTAGTGTGAAACGATGTTACATTTCTTCACCCACATGTCGAACATGCTGTCACATTTAAACGACAGGGGAGTTTTATTGAGTGGTGTGTCGGTAATTACAGTTTTGGCGACCGTTATTTTCACTCATGTTCAATTTTACAGGTTTAACCCGGGTTTAACAGTTATAAAACACACCGGTGGTAATAAAAGGTCGTAACGGAATTGGCCCAAGAGGGTTAAGGCAATGCTGGAAAATAATGGTGGCCACACAAAATATTGACAATTTGGGCCCAATTTGGACATTTTAACTTGTACTCACTTTTATTGCCAGCGGTTTTGACATTAATGGCTGTGTGGTGAGTTATTTTGAGGGGACAGCAAATTTACACTGTCGTACAAGCTGTACACCCACTTCTTTACATTGTAGCAAAGTGTGATTTCTTCAGTGTTATCACTTGAAAAGATATAATAAAATATTTACAAAAATGTGAGGGTTGTACTCACTTTTGTGAGATACTGTGTGTGTGTGTGTGTGTGTGTGTGTGTGTGTGTGTGTGTGTGTGTGTATGTGTATATATAAAATTAGTGACATTATGAAAGGTGAGGTGACCGATGGACGTTAGGTTTCACCTCACATGTGTTCATTTGCAAGATACTAAGGTGGAATCCGTTCCAGGTTTTACCAGCCACCTCGGCAGGGTTGGTTTTGTAACTGCAACCCAGCAGAAAACCAATCGCCAGGTAGCACAGGCTACTGCAGCCCAGCAGGAAATCGACCGCCAAGTCGCAGAGGCCGCGGCAGCCCAGCAGGAGATGAATCGCCAAGCCATTGCAGCCCAGCAGGAGATGAATCACCAGGCCATTGCAGCCCAGCAGGAGATGAATCGCCAGTTTGTGGAGGCCCTGGTGGCGCTATAGAAGAGGTCCGCGAGTCCTTTCCCAGTGGAACAGAAAATGGTGCGTGCTAGCTATTTCCTGCATCAGATAACACCTGCAGATGATGTGGAAGCGAACCTAGCAATCGTTTGAAAGAGTCGCTGTTAGAGAAGGATGGCAAAAAGAGCAATGGGCAGGACTGCTAACGCCCTTTCTTACAGGAGAACCCCAAAAGGCATATTATGACCTGGAACCAGATGCTGCCCAGGGTTATGAGACACTGAAAGCCGAGATGCTTGCACACATGGGCATCACCATTGCAGTCCGGGCTCAACGGGTGCATTGGTGGTCATACAGTACTGACAAGCCATCCTGCTACCAAATGTTTGACTTGATACACCTCACCAAGAAATGGCTGCAGCCAGAGACTTTGCCGGGCCCTAAGATTATGGAGTGTGTGGTAATGGGCCATTATTTACAGGGGTTTCCTGCTACTTTAAGGGTCAGTGGGGGGGACCCTAAGATTGCAAACCAGCTGGTGGACCTGGTGGAGAGATATACTGCTGGCGAGGACTTGTTGAACCCATCCGCGTCCCACTCCAATGTCTCTAGGGGTGAAAAATCGCCCGAGGATCCGGTAAGCCTGTTCAAGGGCATGGGGAAAAATGACAAGACTGTTGCCTCAGATAATGAGACTATGGGCTCAGGAACTAGACTGGCCAAATAGGTCAGGAAAGTCTCTGAGGCCATTTAGAGGACTGTGTACAGAACAAAAAAATTGTTATCGTCGCCATGCGTTTGGTCATATTGCTGCTAACTTCCCTAAATGGTGAACAAATGCAATGTGATAATGCTTACTTGAAAAAATGCATGTCTCTTATTGCACAGGTGGCATGTACTGCAACATGTCAGGAATGCATGGAAAAACAAATGTGTGTAATTTCAGTTGATTGAAAGCAGTCACAGCTCTGCTAGATTCTGGTAGCGTGGTGATAGTCAAAGGTGATTGTGTAAAGTTACACCCTAGCAATATTGGGGTTATTTTCATACATGGTGACACACGTGACTACCAGACTGCTGTGGTTGAGATTGATATCCCTTGGGGCATCAAAGAAGAAGGGAGAGAAATCACAGCTGGGACTTTAACGGTGCTGATAAACCCCCCTTTGGAATAATCTGTCACAACAAAATCAAATTGGTAAAAAAACTTTATTTTATACATATTAACCACTTCAGCCCCAGAAGGATTTCGCACTTTTTGAGATTCAGCACTGCATCACTTTAACTGACAATTGCGTGGTCATGCGATGTTGTACCCAAACGAAATTTGTGTCTTTTTTTTTTTTTCCCCCACAAATAGCTTTCTTTTGGTGGCATTTGATCACCTCTGCATTATTTCTATAAAATAAAATTTTTTTTCATCGGTTTTGGCCGATTTATATTCTTCCTCATATTTTTGGTTAAAAAAAAACACAATCTGCGTTTATTGATAAGTTTGTGCAAAAGTTGCTGCTTTAACGGATGATAATTCATTTGTGGGGGATTTTTTTTACCAGTAATGGCGGCGATCTGCGATTTTTAGCGGTACTGCGGACCATTTTGACACTTTTTTGGGATCATTGGCACAGCGATCGGTGCTATAAAAATGCACTGATTACTGTGTAAATGCCATTGGTAGTGAAGGGGTTATCCTGGAGGGGGCACTCTAAGGGTTGACTCTGTTCCCTCAGTGTGTTCTAACTGTATGGGGGTTGGGCTGGAAGGGGGAGGGGAATGATCACGTCTTCCATAAAGGGGAAGCCTGTAATCACAGCCCTTCCCCCTCTGTGTTTACATACACAGACCTCCGTTCTTTCACTGCGGGGGGGGGGGGGGCATTGCGGGTAGCCCATAATACTAGTTATCGTGGCCGCCGTCAGGTGATGGCGGTTCGCGATAACGAGCTGTGTTGCTGCCGTCACGCTGCGGCGGGCGGTCGGCAAGTGGTTAAAATATCTTACTGCCAAAACAGGCCAGTAGACATAGTGACATAAAAACAATATGTTAAAAACTGTACATTCCCCATCACCATATGCCCAACCCCCACAGGTGTCTAAAGGCATGCAAACCAATGCAGAGGCAAAAAGAGATCTAGTGAGAGCATAGGCAGGTAGTTGGTGATGCATCACCTACCTGCCCACCTGGATACAGCACCACCTACCTGCCTATGCTGGAGGCAGAGAAGGCATTTCAAATGTTGAAGCAAGCCCTTTGTGCACAACCTGTGCTCGTGATCCCAGATTTCACAAAGAAGTTTGTGGCGCAGACGGATGCCTCTGTTGTGGGACTGGGTGCTATAATGTCCTAAGTCAGAGACGGGGAGGAGCATCCAGTGGTCTACGTTAGCACAAAGCTCAACCGACATGAGAAAAACTATGCCATTGTTAAAGAATGTTTAGCTATCAAATGAGCCTGATATCAATAGATGCCCTGAAATATTACCTGTTGGGAAGACCATTCAAACTGGTCACTGATCATAACCCTCTTAAATGGATGTGTGATCACTAGGAGAAAAACCGTCGGGTGACAAGGTGGTGGTTCCTTGCTCTTCAAGCATTTAAGTTCAAAGTGGAACATAGAGCTGGGAAAATCCAAAATAATGCAGATGCCCTTTCCCGTGTCCAGTGGCTGCTGGTGTATAAGGGGCGCTTGGGTGCCGCCTCCCCTCCGCTGACAAGTAAAAAAAAAAGTCAGCCTGGTCCCCTTCAGGAGGCGCCGGTATATGGACTTTTCTTTTTTTTTTTTTTTATTGTTCTCGGCTCCTTGCTGTCTGCTGACAGCAAGTAGTGAGCCGATTGGTCAGTCATAAAAGGTAAAGCAAGTGCACCAAAGAGGCGCACTTGCTTTCACTAATTGGCTGCCCTGAGCCAGTGACTGACTGCCATTGGATGCTGTGGGTGGGGCGGGACTGTGGCGGACATGCTGGCTGTGTGATTACTCATGCAGGCGCAGCACTCTGCCGGGTTTCAGTCCCGACTCCCGCGCCGCTCACCATCCACTCCAGGCTCCAGCATGCTCTCCGCAAGCCGATCTCTGCACACACCAGCCTGCCCAACAGATGGGGTAAGTGTGGGACTTGTCCTGACTTCTGGGGGGGGTGCCTATCTGATGACTATATACCCTATCTGGGACCCTGTATACCCCTATCTGGTGACTGTATACCCCTATCTGGGGCTCTGTATACCCTATCTGGAGCTCTGTATACCCCTATCTGGGACCCTGTATACCCCTATGTGGCACCCTGTATACCCCTATGTGGGACCCTTTATACCCCTATGTGGGACCCTGTATACCCCTATGTGGGACCCTGTATACCCCTATGTATGACCCTGTATACCCCTATGTGGGGCCCTGTATACCCCTATCTGGGGCCCTGTATACCCCTATCTGGGGCTCTGTATACCCCTATCTGGGGCTCTGTATATCCTATCTGGGGCTCTGTATACCCCTATCTGGGGCTCTGTATATCCTATCTGGGGCTCTGTATACCCCTATCTGGGGCTCTGTATACCCCTATCTGGGGCTCTGTATACCCCTATCTGGGGCTCTGTGTATACCCCTATCTGGGGCTCTGTGTATACCCCTATCTGGGGCTCTGTGTATACCCCTATCTGGGGCTCTGTATACCCCTATCTGGTGACTGTATACCCTATCTGGGGCTCTGTATACCCTATCTGGGACCCTATATACCCTATCTGGGACCCTGTATACCCTATCTGGGGCTCTGTATACCCCTATCTGCTGACTCTGTATACTCCTTTCTGCCGATGATGTATACCATTATCTGGTGATGCTGTATACCCTATCTGGTGATGCTGGGCTGTATATCCTGGGGTGGAAACTATAAGGGGTGGAGCTTTTGAGAAGTGGGAGGTCAAAAAGGAAGGACGGGGTCTGGCACCCCCCCCCCCTATCCTAAAATTTTACCAGCCGCCACTGGCTGTGGCCATTGTCTGGTTGGGACAGTTGCTCAGCCGCAGGGGCTTGAGCAGAGGAGGGGGATATGTGACCTGTGAAAGGCGATGTGATCGATGGACGTTATGTTTCACCTCGCATGTGTTGATTTGCAAGAAACTAAGGTGGAATCTGGTCCAGGTTTTACCAGCCACCTTGGCAGGGTTGGTTCCGGACCAGATTTTGCGGTCCACTTGTGTCCACCAACAGGTGGTATAAATAAACAAGAGTAGAGCAAAGGTTTGCTCTGGCCTGGGACTCAGGAAGCCATCAAACCTGAGAGAGCTGCTGAACTGAAGTTTGCTTTATGACTGAAACAAAAGGCTTGCATTGTCTTTGTTTTATGGGTGACTGGGAGAAGCCCTTCACCGCTCAGTTAGGTAAAATGGAAATGTTTAGTAAAGAGCCTGGATTACAAGGATTTATTTTATGTTTTTGATTTTAATGCAACCTTTTAAAATAAAACTGGCTGCAAGTCAGCTTTTAAGAAAACCTGCCGTTTGGACTAACTTTTTCCCAGGGAAGGTGATCCCCATTGAGCTAACCCCCCACAATATATATATATATATATACACATACACACACACACACACCCAGCTGGTAAAAAAAGTATTAAAAACATCACCATTTTTCTAGGTAAATATATTTCTAAAGGTGCTATTGGCATGGAATTTTCACCACATGTCGGTAACAACCCATGCAATCCGTACATACAATTCAGAAATTAAGTTATGTGTAATAAAATGGAATTGCACAGCCAAAAAGTATTGAACATGTTAACTGACTGTCTAGACCCCTGATATCTCACCAAAGCCCCCCCCCCAACAGGGCTAATAAAAATAAAATAAAAAGAAAGAATTGTAATACATATTTAAAAGTTAAATTGTAACAAAATAAATAAAGCACTGTCCCTTCCCACCCCCCCCCCCAAAAAAAAGCAAGCATAAAAAAAAAAAAAAAATATATATATATATATATATATATATATATATATATATATATATATATATATATAAAAATTGTATAAAAATAAAAAATTGTAAAATAAAATTTTGTAAAAAAAATAAATAAAAACACTACTGACACAGTCCACACCTCATCAGTGCCACCTATCATTGCTGCATATTAGTGCAACTGACACATGACCTTAAAAAACAAAAAAAAAGGATCTGTAATCGGCGAGTACTTGGGGTGGGGGGGGGTGGGGTGGAAGAGTATCAGTACTTGTGCTCAGTCTTAAAGTGGAATCGGTGCAACCCTATTTGTGAGTATGCATTTTATTGGTTGCTTTTCATATTAATAAATTCCTTTTGTACTTGGATAATGCACTAGGGGTTTGCGCCTTCCCCTTCTTTGTTTTTGCACTTAGCTTTTCATTAATAAGTCTAGTGTATCTTATTTTTCACCGCCATTAGCAAAAGCGAGTCAGATAGTCAAGCTATAGCCATTGTTTGTTTGGTTGCCATAGAATGAGTCATTAACTGAAATTCACATTTAGCAGTTTGAGACTGAGTAAGGCCCCAGCAGGCAGTATAAGGATAGGGGTACTCAATAACAAAGCTAACGTATCATATGCCTTAGTCCACAATGCAGCACAGCTATTTTTATAGTTTCTGCCCTATGTCATATCGAGTAGTTGAAGAGGCCACACGTTGTTTTCCCAGCAGTAAATAGGGGCACATTCACTAATTTAGTGCTATAACTCTCATAGTCAATCTTACTATGGTAAAGTTATGTCTGATAGCAGTGGGCTACTGCACTTTGTACATAATAATTGCTCCTTGTCCTGTGTCGGGAAATCTCTCAGAATGTAATAGACAGACCTAATACCTTCATCCTGCATTAATATAATGTCTGTGCTTACCCTCACTAGCAGCTGCCAGTTTGCATTTCCTATGGCCTACCAAGTACCACTGATTAGCTTAAAGAAGAACTCCAACCAAAAATAACAAGATACAAATAAATAGAACATTCACCACCTGACCTCCGAAAGGTTTACCTCCCCTTCATGACCAGGCCATTTGTTGCGATACGGCACTGTTACTTCAATTGCACGGTCATGCAACGCTGTACCTGAATGAAATTTTATATAGGTTTTCTTTCCCACAAATAAAGCTTTCTTTTGGTGTTATTTGATCACCACTAGGTTTATTTTTTACGTTATAAACAAAAAAAAAAAAAAAACAATTAAAAAAAAAAGAGTAATAGGGGTGATCAGTGACTTCTAGCAGGACTGCGATTATTGCTGTGGACAATTTGATGCTAACGGACACTTTTGACACTTTGTGGGAACCTATGACACTAATACAGTAATCAGTGCTAAAAATATGCACTGTCACTGTACTAATGACACTGGCAGAGAAAGGGTTAAACATCTAGGGCGATCAAAGGGTTAAATGTGTACCTAGCTGGTGTTTTTGTGTGTATAGTGTGCTGCTTTAACTAAGTATTGTGCTGGATTGTGTTTCTTGCTTTGCAGGGAAGCATAATCCTGCACATCCCCACTGACAGGACGGAGCTCTGCATTGTTTACATAGGCAGATCTCTGTCCAGTGTGTCTCCTCGCCGATCAGTGGGTGCTGGCCATCATTTATTGGCGCCCCCTACCCTGAAGTTCAGAATTGTGCATATACTGAATAGAACGACCATTCTATAGCAGGAAAGCTACCATAGGGCGGTCGTTAAATGGTTAAATATAAGATAACAAATCCAGCTTTTGTCTTTGATCTAGAGATTTCCCTTACAGTACTTTTTGCCGGTGATGTCCTTAGTCTGATGGCCAACATCATTCATCTCGCTTCCTCCTAAGCCCATATTATCCTGTACCCACCCAAGCCTGTGACAGTGAAAGGATAAGCAGCACAGTGATGAGTTCATCCCTCTGTTACTCTGCTTTCCCCTCCTATCGGCGGGTATCTTCTCAGTGCATAAACTGATTGGCTCCATATGCCTCTATCTTCCACCCTCCAACCCAGCTATACAGGGACTGCAAGGGGCGGATGCCCAGTCATATTTCCATTTAAAAATACACTTAATGATGTATTAGACCTTGTTCATACGGTCGTGTGGGTATGCAGACAGCGTGCCTTCAGGATTATGCACCCGCATCCACACAGATGTCAAATTGGAAGCAGTGTGTGTCTGTGCAGCCCTGCATCCCAATTGACATGAACAGGACTGCCTTCATGGAGATGCATGGAACACTTGTGCATCCCCGTGTGGATAAACACGACACTTGCATGGGTGTACGCTGTAGTACACCTACAGTATCTCATAAAAGTGTGTACACCCCTCACATTTTTGTAAATATTTTATTGCATCTTTTCATGTGACAACACGTAAGAAATTACACTTTGCTATAATGTAAAGTAGTGAGTGTACAGCTTGTATAACCGTGTTAATTTGCTGTACCCTCAAAATAACTCAACACGCAGCCATTAATGTCTAAACTGCTGGCAATAAAAGTGAGTACACCCCTAAGTGAAAATGTCCAAATTGGGCCCAAAGTGTCAATATTTTGTGTGGCCACCATTATTTTCCAGCACTGCCTTAACCCTCTTGGGCATGGAATTCTCCAGAGCTTCACAGGTTGCCACTGGAGTCCCCTTCCACTCCTCCATGATTACATCACAGAGCTGGTGGATGTTAGAGACCTTGCGCTACTCCACATTCTGTTTGAGGATACCCCACAGATGCTTAATAGTGTTTAGGTCTGGAGACATGCTTGGCCTGTCCATCACCTTTACCCTCAGCTTTTTTTTATCAAGACAGTGGTCATCTTGGAGGTGTGTTTGGGTCATTATCATGTTGGAATACTGCACAGTCTCCGAAGGGAGGGGATCATGCTCTGCTTCAGTATGTCACAGTACATGTTGGCATTCATGGTTCCCTCATTGAACTGTAGCTCCCAAGTGCCGGCAGCACTCATGCAGCCCCAGACCATGACACTCCCACCACCATGCTTGACTGTAGGCAAGACAAACTTGTCTTTGTACTCCTTACCTGGTTGCCGCCAAACACATTTGACACCTTCTGAACCAAATAAGTTTATCTTGGTCTGATCAGACCACAGGACATGGTTCCAGTAATCCATGTCCTTAGTCTGCTTGTCTTCGGCAAAGGCTTTCTTGTGCATCATCTTTAGAAGAGGCTTCCTTCTGGGATGACAGCCATGCAGACCAATTTGATGCAGTGTGCGGCGTATGGTCTGAGCACTGATAGGTTGACCCCCACCCCTTCAACCCCTGCAGCAATGCTGGCAGCACTCATACGTTTATTTCCCAAAGACAACCTCTGAATATGACACTGAGCACGTGCACTCAACTTCTTTGGTCGACCATGGCGAGGCCTGTTCTGAGTGGAACCTGTCCGTTAAACTGCTGTATGGTCTTGGCCACAATGCTGCAGCTCAGTTTCAGGGTCTTGGCAATCTTCTTATAGCCTAGGCCATCATTATGTTGAGCAACAATTCTTTTTTTTCAGATCCTCAGAGTACTTTGCCATGAGTTGCCATGTTGAACTTCCAGTGACCAGTATAAGAGAGTGAAAGTGATGACACCAAATTTAAACACACCTACTCCCCATTCACACCTGAGACCTTGTAACACTAACAAGTCACATGACTCCAGTGAGGGAAAATGGCTAATTGTGTACAATTTGGACATTTTCACATAGGGGTGTTCTCCACTTTTGTTGCCAGCAGTTTAGATATTTATGACTGTGTTGAGTTATATTGAGGGGACAGCACATTTACACTGTTATACAAGTTGTACACTCACTACTTTACATTGTAGCAAAGTGTCATTTTTTCAGTGTTGTCACATGAAAAGATAATAAAATATTTACAAAAATGTGAGGGGTGTACTCACTCTTGTGAGATACTGTATGTGAATGAGGCCTTACATACATACAGAGCTACATAAATGTGTGTCTTTTTAAATATGTTTAGATTTAAGCTTTAAGGCAGTACATAGTGTAATAATGGTATGCACAGTTCAGCAAGTCAAAGCAAAAATTCTTAAAGTGGAAGTTCACGCTTAAGGGAAAGTTCCACTTTATGTTCTCCCCTCCCTTCAGTTTTGCCACTTTTTTTTGGGGGGGGGGGGGGGTAAGCAGGTACCTGGTTTTTGCAGGTACTTGGTCCCACTTCCAGTGAGATTACTGCGGCGATCCACCAGAAGTTCGCCCTGCCACTTCACAGGTCCCAGAAGGCTGCAGGACTATTCACAAAGCACATGGCGGCTAGTACACAGTATTCATGTTGGTGCTGGAGACCCGAAGACTGGTGAAGAACCAGTTGGGGTGAGGACGGAGCTGGACCCCTGGATAGGTGAGTGTCCTATTATTAAAGCGGTAGTAAACCGCTGAAAAAAAAAATAACCTGCAAGACAATAGCAGAACGCATACTAGCATATATTGAAATACTTACCTTAGAACGAAGCTCCCACAGTGTGCCCGGTCACGGCTGAGGGAGTTGACATGTCCCCTCAGCATTTCTTCCGGGTTCGTAGCTGTGGTGCTGTGTGTGGCCGGAGCCGCGAAGACGCAAGCCGGGAGTCCTCCGTTTGAGCACATGTGCCACTGACGTTAGCAGCTGCACGCAAGGTGAATTTTTACTAAACCATGCAGGTTTAGGAGCTATTCATTTTACCTACAGGTAAGCCTTATTGTAGGCCTTATTATAGGCTTACCTAAAGGTAAAAATGTCCAAGCGGGGGTCTACAACAGTAGAACTGCTTTAAATAGTTTTAAACTAACAGTAATATTTAAACCTATTTGGTCTGTGCAATAAGTGAAATCTGTTACTGTGAGCAGTTCTGTAATTTGAACATGTCTTCTGCTTTCGGGTACCGGGAAGCTTGCTTACAAGAGAGGATAGCATAAGGAAGACTACATCATTGTACTGCTTTTCCTTCATTGTCCACTTAGCAGCCTACAGGGATAGGTAGGTGATCAAGCTATATAACTTTTATATGTAACAATCAAAAAAAAAGTGAGGTCACCCACCTGCTTGAACAAAATGCAAATCTTTGGGCAGGAAAAGCAGTTCACATAGTTAAAAATTCAACAGCATTGACAGAAATTTTCCTGAGATTCTGGGGAACCTCTTTCAGTCCACACCAAAAACATGATTAGATTATTAGGTGAGAAATCAGATTGACTTCCCCATGTGATATTCAGGGCAGCCTTTTTTATACCTTTTACCCCCAGAGGAACCCCAAAAATAATTTTTAGAAATCCCTGCATAAACCAATTTATTGAGGAACAATGTGAGAAATTGGTGGCCAGTAGGAAGAATGCAATTCTTAAAGTGTTCGTCAGAATGCCTTCCTTACATACAGCTAAAAAGATAATCGGTGTTATGGAAGCAGCCCAATGTCATAGACCACCCTCAAAATTCCAAAGTCCGTCTCTGTGCCAGGGAAGAGTCGCCACATTTGTAAGCGGGCTGCCCGTGTTTCCCCCACATGGTCTGTACATGCAACAGGACCCCACCTACAGACAGAGCTTCAGTGTCATCCTGCTAGTTCCAGTGTCCAATATCAAAATCTGTTCATCTGCATGGATGAAGGAAAGAAAATTGCATAATGTATGGCCAGCTTTAGCCACCACCCACACCTGAGCCGACCGGCCTTGAACACATTTACTTATTTTAAATACCACTAAAGCCATGATATCACATCTTCTATAGGCAAGACTTTACTTTCAACTTTGCTAAACAATTTAACAGATTATAACAGTCCACAACTTAGCATAATGTTCCGTTTATATGATACACAATTTCCAGACATTGGTATAATACAATACAAAGATGTTCCAAATCCTGGCATTAACATTAAAGTTCCAGGCTAAAATGCTACAAAGCCTTAAACAATAGAACACCCCACACCCCCTCGTTTTTGGATATTTTTTTGGGGGGCCTTTTTGGCACCTTTTGTATTAATTTTCTGCTGGACTTTCCTCCTACCTCGCCGAAGCGAGGTACATTATTTCCGCAATTGCATAGGGCCCTCCTCCTTTCCCTCACTGCCTTCTGGGACCTGTGTATGTCCCAAAAGACGACGTGATCATTCAGAAAGCGCAACACGACTCGTGCATGCACAGTAGGAAGCCAGCTTTGAAGCCTGAATGAAGACTTCACTGCCAGTTTCCCTTACTAGCAATGCCAGCACCTGTACCTGAAGCTGATGGGCAGATTGGCTTGGGGTGCCAACATCGTGGAAACCCTAGACAGGTAAGTGTCCTTATATTAAAAGTCAGCAGCTACAGTATTTGTACCTGCTGACTTTTAATTTTTTTTTTTATACATGCTGCAAATCCGCTTTAAGAACTGTGCCTCTCACCATCTGAAGGGGATCCTGTGGTGCTGCTCACTGTTTTCTTCATGTTATCCTGTCCAGGCCTTAGGCCTGCATGAGACTCCAGCGGGAGCTCTCTTCCTCAGAGGTCCATCTAGGTAGAAGACTTAGATTGGCCCTCCTTTTCTATTTAAAGGAACAGGGCAGGGCTGATCTAATGGGGGGTGGCTATTTGGTTTTTTTTTTTTAACTCTTTTTATTGAGAACGTGTATACAAAAGAAACACAGTGGACCACATGTCCACTAAAATAGCAACACGAGCAAGGTACAAATATAGTACAGTACATCGGTACAATCTGACAAACTAGAAAGGTTCAGTATATCAGTGGTACGGGTTGCGTACCTGTAAAGGGTATTAGATTAGGCATGTATCTACTGACATAGGTGCAAAAAGCATACAGTAGGCAGCGTGATATCACAGTAAAGACATTGCATTGTTACTACAGTCATACTTAATTCAATCTCTCAAGTATTCGTGATGGTGAGAGTAGAAGAGCACCACGGGTACCATACCTTGTTATAGTTAGAAGGGCAACCTCTATGTTCAAATATAATCTTTTCAAATGGTAAGGCCTGGTTCACCATCTGAAGCCACTGGCGAATAGATGGGGGAGCAAGTTGGACTCACCTAAGAGCAATGGCTTTACGTGCCATAAAAAGAGTTTCCTTTATTAGAGTTCTAGTGAACTTAGGCCCCTGTTCCTCATGCAGAATACCCAATAAACATATTTGCGGGGTGCATGGGACCGAAATGGAAATAACTTGGGACAGCACCTCGACCACTTTTTTCCAGTAAGTAGCCACATCATATGGTTGAAGTCAGCTCTTTGGTGGGTACATCTGGTGCAACCAGGTGTGGGGATGCGAAGCATGGCACACAGTCCCACCGGTGATAGATATGACTGGTGTAATATATATAATTGAATCTGCTTATTATTTACCGCCTGTAAGATGGTAAGATTTGAGGAGCATGCTTCATCCCAATCCTCCTCCGAGAGATCTGGTATCAAGATTTGCCATTTTGACTGCACAGGCAGGGGAGTAGTTACTACGGTTTTATGTAGGAGATGCGAGTACAAATCCGATATTAATCCCTTTGGGCCCTGGGACCGTAATATTCCTATTAAGGGGTAGTCTGAAAGTTGGAGTACTCCAGGTCCAAATTGGGCCTACAGTCCATGGCGGAGCTGGAGGTATCGGTGGCTATTTGTTAAAGGGCAACCCCTGCTTGCACTTTTGTTTTGCTAGATATATGGGTAGTCATAAATAGCCCAAGCACCTTATTTCAGTGGCTTAATGCTGTACTTGGGAGTAAATTGACACTTGAAAAGCTGTTCTTGGATTTGATAATATGTACTTCCAACCATTGAAACCACTTGTTTTCACACCTAGATTTTCTAATACGATGGCAAATTTACAAGCCATGAGGCTCAAACTGACTACCTTCCTAGGGAACAAGTTACTGCACTGCATGGATACCATCAAGACAGAGCAAACGGCTGCAGTGCTTGGGTACTATCAAGACAAGGCACCACATTGGTTATCTGCCTTCTTGGGCCACCCCAAAAACCAGCAGGTGACTTGGCATACAAAAATTTACCCATAACCTAAATATAACTTTTGGGTGGACTGACCTTTTTAATATATGTTTGTCACTTATGAAAAATATAGATGTTTACAAGAATGTGTACATCAAATTGTCATAAAAAAAAAACATGCTGAAAGACTGCCAATTCAATACACCAAACAGTTGTTCCAGAATAGCCCTCTAAATAACACATCTCATTATAGTGCTTTCTCTGAAAATGTCACTTTTTTTATCTGAAGGAAATTGTGTTGACTCCTAAAGTTGACCTCAATTAATACGTTTTCCATTGTCACGCCTTGACGGGAAAACGAATTACATTTGCATCAATCTTTATTGGCAACAATGAAACTGGGACTTCAGTTTGATGTGATTTTCTCCTACTAAAATTGTCTCCTCTTTCCATAGTAATAAGCAAGCATTTTGTGCATTATTTACAAAAGTTTTTTTTTTAATTTATTATTATTTTGACACTAATTTGAGAAGTTTAGCTTCATAATCAAAATACCAAATATTAAAGTTCAACTCCAGACTTTTTTTTTTTTTTTGGATACAGTGGGGGAAGGCTGTAGCCTCTGTCGGGTTTTTATTTCTATACGTGGCTCTTTTGGGGATATTTGCCCTCTTTTCCTGTCCTGGTGGTCTGATGGGTAACAACAAATTTTTTTTCGATTTTTAGTAGAGCGGGGAAGGGTTATAAAAAAACAACCCCAATTGGGTCATAGACTGAAATAAAAACCTAACAAATAATGTAAACGGTTTCCCACCTTATCCAAAACTTAGAGAAAAACTTTTTTTTTAATCTAACCCTAAGACAAACCTCTCACCTAAACCTATGAACTAAGGGCATACTGTTAACTTCCATAATGTATGTTGTGATGCATTAGGGGTACCAATTCATTTGCAATGGGCTGGCGTTGCACTTTAACATACAAAAAAATGGTCTTTTTTTTTTTTTCTAAGTTTGCATCCGTATTATGGTGCGCTGCAGTACCGTCACATTGTCTACATTGGGGTGCCATTCAAAGTGAATGTTCCTGCACCACAGTCCATGCTTTAACATACATTGCTGTAGAATGTGGTAAAATTGGCTTTTTAATGCACATTACTGCAATGTCAAACCTAAAATTTAACCCATAAAGCAGTCAAGTTACCTTTTCTGTTCCAAGATCTCTTAGCCAAAATCAAAGGCAGTCATATCACTTAGGCACCACTGGGCACTGCTCAGGGGCTCAGGTGCATGGGGCCCTCTGCAGCCCCCCCCCCCATACTACCCCACCAGCAGGGGGAATCGCATGTGGGATACTGGACAAAGCAGGTGATCAGTGCGGCGGGGGGGAGAAATAACTGAAACCAATCTTTTGTGCCTCTACCTGCAGCAGCTGAAAGCCGGTATATCCTCCGGCCCGCTGGCTTTCAGCTGCTGCAGGTAGAGGCACAAAAAATTGGTTTCAGTTATTTCATCCACCCACCACACTGATCCCCTGCTCTGCCCACTATCGGATTCCCTCCCTGCCCAGACTCCTCTGTGTGGCCCCCCTGTGTGCCACCCCCCACAGCACTGCCAGCTTCCCTCCTCTCCCGCCAACAGCTGGGGATCTTCAGGATGGAGAGTGGGGCAAGGGGCTCCTTTCCTTTTCTGAATGAACACAGTAAGTGATTGGTAATATGGGTATAGTGTTACATGGCTGCGCAATTGTCATTTAAAGTGTGACAGAGCTGAAAATTGGCTTGGGCAGGAAGGAGGTAAAAGTGCCGGGTATTGAAGAGATTGAAAATGATAAGACGCCATCCAATGACCCAACCTACCAGAATTCACTTATAACTGCAACACTACTTTTGCTTGGATTGATTCTAAAACCAAAATGTTTCTCCAAAATCAATGTGTGGTTGGCATTAAATGTAGAGAAAATACAGGGAACAGTACAGCCACATGATATTTGCATTATTACTTATCCGGCCGGCTTCTTTTTCCACGACTTAGCAGCGGACCCTCAGCGTGTGATTCCACCCTCTCCCCCGGATTGTTCTATTCTGATGAGCCTTAGACTTACCTTTAATTGTAAGTTGCCACTTGGCATTTTTATAAACTTGTCATAATAGTTTGCACTTAGAGGCGTTTATTCTTTTGTTTCTCCTGTGTCTAATAGAGAGTCTGCTTCTGCTCCTTTGAAGAGCTATCCAAATGCACACACCTATGGACTTTTAGCATTTATTTATTGACTTTTTTATGATGGTATTTATTAAAGCGGAGTTCCAGTCACCTGTGGAAAAAATAGAATTCAGCAGCTACAAAAACTGTAGCTGCTGACTTTTAAAAAATACAGACACTCACCTGTCCCACAATCCAGCAGTGTGCTCACCCCAGTTGGTCTCATCCGCTGTCTTTGGTCCCCGACCCGCTGTCTTCGGTCCTTCGGTCACCAACATCTACACTATGGGCACAGCTTCACAGCCAGGTGCCCACTGCACATTGTGAGTGGTGGATGCAGTCTTCTGGCTCCTGTCAGTGTCCTAGAAGACTACGGGGGGGGGGGAGGGGGTAGAACTCCAGTCCTCGGAACAAAAGTGGGCACTTGTCAAAATTGGGTACCTGCCCCCCCCCCACTTCTCAAAAGTGCAAGTTGTTCAAGAGGAGCGGGTAACAAGTCCTTAAAGTGGATCTTCCCCTTTTGGGTGAAGCTCTGCTTTAAGGACTTTTAAATTACACATGAGGTTATTATACCTGTTGGCGCCTACATTCCTACTATTATGATGTCACTTGTGACTCTAATGGCTCGTACACACGGGACGACGATCGCGCGTACGACCGCGTTGAATCGTACGTTGACGGTCGTATGTAGCCTACTGACATGCACACGATGGTCGTGAGTGCAACGTACGACCGGTCGAACGTGATGACGCTAACGAGCGTATAAAGAGGAAGTGCTGATATCGTTGCGCCACCATTTGGGCTCCTTCATCTAATCTCGTGTTAGTTGAAGTTTAGTGTGTGTTGATTCGCGACTTTCAGACGTTCTTCAGATCGTTCTCTTTGGATCGTTCTTTGGCTCGTTTCTGGACGCCCGTTCGTCAACGATGTTGCCTTCTCGAGAGAGAAATCTCACTGCTGTTGGCCTAGGAGTTCTGGCCTGGACCCGAGCACATTTGCAGTTTAAAGCCCTAAACTTTAGGGAACTCACAGGCACACATAAAGTAGAAGTCACACACTGTTAGTATCAAATATATCTTTATATTATTTGCACATTATGATATGCTTAGCATAATTTTTAAGAAACATATAAAAACAGATATAAAAACCAAATATAAAAACATGAAAACCTGGTAAGGGTCAAAACCAAAGCATGTACTCCATCACATCAGGGGTTGTCAAGTGTCATCTTTCTGTGTGGGCAAACCCCCCCTTCCTCCAAACTGGAGTTTCTTGGAGAAAGGGATGTTGCATCGGAGAAATGTGTGAGTGCACCACATCAGTGTTTCCAAGCTGACACGTGGCCATCCTCAAAATGTGCCAGGTTGGAACTCCTAATGGGATCAGCTCACACATTTCTCAGATGCAACACCCCATTCTCCCAGAAACTCCAGTTTGGAGGAAGGGGGGGGTTTGCCCACACAGAAAGATGACATTTGTCAAATCCTGATGCGATGGAGTACATGCTTTTTTGGAAACCCCTTTAATCTGGCCAACATGGCCTAAATTGGGGACCACCACACCAGCCCAATTGGAAGGAGAATCAGAACTTGGCCAGCATGTCCCCAACATCCCTCAGTCGCTGCTGGAGTCTCTGTGCTGCCCTCTCATGCTCCTGGGCTAGCCTCCGGAGTTCTTGTGCTGCCCTCTCCTGCTCCTGGGCTAGCCTCCACAGTTCCTGTGCTGCCTTCTCATTTTTTTCCAGCTCCACACTGCACCACTGGATGTCCCGGCTGAGGTGCCCAATGGTGCAGTGTGGCAGCTCGTGAGCTGTAAGTAGAGGAAAAAGCATAAGGTCAATGATGTGCAGCATAATAGCTGATGATGGCTTGTATGGGCCTAGTTATTGGGTAATTTTTGAGGGGAGAGGGGGTGCACTTACCCAACACTTTAACCACTTCCCGACTGCCTGTCGTGTTTTCACAGCGCCAGTTGGGTTGCTGTGCGCGAATCTTCGTAAAAAGGGGGCGATCTGCAAAGGGCTGCTAGGGGGCTTGCACCCACCACACTCCAATGTCACTGGCAAGCTGTGATGAGCGGCCACAGGCAAAGTCATTGGTTTCAAAAAAGTGTCAAAATTTCGGGTTAAAGTGACGCAGTGCCAAATTGCAAAAAGTGCTCTGGTCCTAAAGCTGGCAAAGCTTCCGGTTGGTAAGTAGTGAATGGCAACAATAATAAAGGCTCAGGCCCTCCTTATAACAAATGTTAAAAAGGTGTGTTGGTTTATTAACTGCTGTCTGCTGTCCCATGTACCCATAGGTGTGCGCAGGCTATTACATTAGGGTGTGCACCCCAAACCTCAAACACACATGTCTTTCTCTGCAGCCTCAGCTGTACAGGACAGTGAATGAATTAGGATAGTGCTTGTTGCTGAGCGTCTTCCTATTCATCCACAAACTGAAGCCTAGTAAACATGGTTTACTAGGCTTCAGTTATGAATGAACATAGTGAGTGTGTTCACTGAGTTAAGTTAGAAAAAGGAAGGGACAGGTAAATTACATATTTACCTGCCGCCTTCCTCCACTCTCCATTCTTCAACATGAGGGGAAACAGAGGCAATAGGGGACATCTGCACCACAGGCAGTGATTAGGATGTGCCCAGGTACACCTGCCACACCCCCTGTGCACGCCTATGCACGTACCAAATAGGCATGTCAATACACAAGAAACAAGAAGAGAACAGTACTTACAAGGGCAAACAGGAGGTTCCCTCGGGGACTGGGGATGTTGGGGCATCTCCTGGCATTCTGATTCTTCTAACAAAAGAAAAAAAAACATTCATTGAGCATCCCAAAGTCACTACAGGTTCAACACATACATTGCAGGATATGTTTCAATTGTACCAACCTTCCAATTGGGCCGGGCTGCCCACATCTGATGGGCTCCCACCAACCACTTGTGGGCCCTCGGGAGTCCTTTCTGAAAATAAACAACAACAAACAGACAATGATGCCATTTGGCTGTGCAAAAATACTTGACAAGTGGCAACATTCGTCAACTCCTACAGCTGCCCCCCCCTCGCTTCTATGGGATGTGGGCTGTCTGCTATCCATCATATACATTTGTGTGCCTTCCAGCACTGGGGGCTATCCTCTCACCATGTCTGCACTAGCAAGGCT
>BLSH010303913.1:255775-272016 GCA_018402905.1 Glandirana rugosa | reverse complement strand
GTCAAGACCTGTCTCCCGTCCTCGACCGTTTCACTTTCTTGACTCCTTATCACCAACACCCCGCTGGGTCAACTTGTAAATTCCAACTATGCCAGATGTCTTTCTTTAAACTCCGACTCCGGCCTGCCATATCAGTGACACTCCAGGACTATGATATTAAACCATGTTGCCATCCAACAAGTGGTTACCTAATGGGACTTGTAAGAAGACCAGCAGATGCCAGAATCCGTGAATGGAGTGCTTAGTGGATCATTGATGTTGCATCGCTCTTTATGTTAAACCGCTGGTGATTGGTTTCTAGCACACAGGGTGGTCCTAAGAAACCAATTACCAGCTTGCTAATATGAAATCTCACTTTGCCAGCTCCTGCCCTCTGTCCAGAACTGTGTTGCCTCCCAGTCTCTGCTGTGGAAACAGGATACTGCTATGGGAGAGAACGTGGGGGGTTACTGCTATAGGGGAAAGGGGGTCAGAAGTGTGTGTGTGTGTGGGGGTGATGTGAAGGGGCAGAGGACACTGTTATGGGCAGAGTCACCCCCATAGCAGTGTCCTATACCATCCTTCCCAATGCCCACTCCTAAACCATGCATTCTGAGTACAACGCACTACTGAACCCTGCATTCTGACCGCAACGCACTACTGAACCCTGCATTCTGACTGCAACGCACTACTGAACCCTGCATTCTGAGCGCAACACACTCCTGTACCCTGCATTCTGAGCGCAACACACTCCTGTACCCTGCATTCTGAGCGCAACACACTCCTGAACCCTACATTCTGGGCGCAATGCACTCCTAAGCCCTGCATTCTGAGTGTAACGCACTCCTGAATCCTGCATTCTGAGTGTAAAGCACTCCTGAACCCTGCATTCTGAGCGTAACACACACCTGAGCCCTGCAATCTGAGCGCAGCCCACTCCTGATCTCTGCATTCTGAGCATAATGCACTGCACAATGTGAAAAAAAAAAAAATCAGCCATACTTGTGCATTATAGCAAGGACCCATTCACTATTCAAGAGGTAAAGTTTGTCTTCAAAACTTCAAAGTATATGAATTAATAAAGAACTTAATTACTCTATAAAAATAACTTTGACGTCATTTGCCTTAATGAAGCCTTAGTATTCTTGTTTCCCATTGCAGTATTGAAAGCCCTACTTCATAGGTGACTTTAAATTCATAATTTTATGAAGCAGTATATTCTAATGATTTCAGTGTCTGTGACGATAAGTATTGTGCTATTCCCATTGATTAGCTGTGTCATTCTTTATGGCTGTATAAGCAGGAAACCCATAATGCCTTGTTTTTTTGCCCGCTGGTCCACATCACCGTTCATGAATGGCTTATTGACGTTCTTTGTACAGTAAAAGCTCAATAATGATAATGGCGTAAGACAAAGGGTAATGAGTATCTCTCAGTTTATGATTTTCCAATAATGCCAGTTATTTCTGCCGTAACTGCGCAACATGCCACAGAATTCTCTAATGAAATGTGCGCTCTCGCTCTCCAGTCTTCACCTTTATGGGAGATAGTCCTGTGTGGTTCATTTCATGGCATGTTGGTGAGCTGTAGCCAAGGAAGCTTCAGTAATGACGTGTCCGTTCAGTAATGATCTGCCCGTTTTGTTGGCCATTTAACTGTGACTCTTTAGGCTGCATAAAAAAATAGAAAGAACGTCTGTTGCCCTTAGAAGTCAGATTTTTGCACCAAAAAGAACTATATAAAAAATCTACCCAGAGTTCAGGTTTAAAGTCAAATTAAGTGTAATGGTTTTCATTTTGGATAGAGTTTTGGATAGGTGTATCCCTTGTCAGGATTTTTTTTTTTTTTGGCATCTGTGTTCCATTGGGAAGATTTCCCTTTACTTCCTGTCCTATAGCCAAAACAGGAAGTGAAAGGAAATCCCTCCAAAGAAAGGAAGTCCCTAGCTGTCACCAAAATTAGTGCTGCCTTGGAAGGTTTTTGTTCTGATGACAACCCAAATTTGTGGATTTTCTTTAGCTTTCACTCTTGATTATTGTAAACAGGACAAATCTCCCTAACAAGGACACAGACCATTATAAAAACCTGACAGGTGTTGTAATCCCTTTCCACTCTATCCAAAACTGAAAGTTTTTCCTTTTAGTTACATAAAATGGCATCACATTTCTAAGTAGGGGTCATTAAAGGTGGGTGAACAAAATTAAAGATTTTTTGGCAGGTGGGTTTTACTTCCTCTTTTGTTCCCTGCAAAGCAAAGACATAATGGGCTAGTATGTATCGTATACTAGCCCATCATGCACTTACCTGCAAACAAAGCCACCAGTCATGGCACGGAGGGCCGTTTCTTCTCAGCGCATGCGCCGATGCGCAGTACAGGGTAAATCTCTCCTAAACGGCGCACATTTAGGAGATATTTACAGTGCTTATAGGTAAGCCTTATTATAGGCTTTCCTATAGGTACAAGCTGTACATTTAGGTTTACAACCACGTTAAACTGGGTAGTTAACTTGGAATTCTGTTTTAATACACACACTACAAAATTATAGTTTTGACACTTTTTTTAAAAAAACATACCAGCTGAATTTCCTAACTACAAATGAGACTATTGCCATATTGTATACATATTGAGTTTTAGCCGTACTTTTTTTAAGCAGTGCTGCTGCGCCCAGAGGTGGCATTTAACTGCTCCTAAAGGCAGAAAACTATCTGCTGATAAACTGCTGTGTGAATGTAGCCTACCGCAACTAAATGTGACTTCCACGTGTATTTAGGGCTCGTTGACACTAGTGTTTGGGGGGGGGGGGGGCAGTAAAACACCGTGGCTAATCTGTTACCCTCTTTAGCTGCAGAGGCAGCAGTCAGGGATATACACGTCACAGCTGCGATGCTTTGCGGCCATGGCAGGAATTATATTCTAGGCTTGTGCAGTTCGTTTTGTTCCGAATTTCGTTTTTACCGAATTTTGCAAAATTCGGACGAATTCTGAATTCCGAATTTTTCCGGATTTTCATTTTTCCGAATCCTGGTAATTCGGCAATTGCGGTAATTGCGGTAATTCAGCAATTGCTGTAATTCGGCAATTGCGGTAATTCGGAAATTCGCTGTATTTCGGCAATTGTGGTAATTCGGAAATTCTGCAATCGGAACAGCCGAAAATCCGAAATTCAGAAATTCGGAAATCCGAAAATTTGAAAAAAGCTAAGAATATTTGAAATAATAACTAACTAAATTATAGGTATTGGAATTTCCTTGAAAGTTTGGCTGTTAGTGAACTTAAATATGAAATTTATCACTAATAGTCATACTTTCAAGAAAATTCCAATACCTATAATTTAAGTTATTTATTATTATTTCAAATATTCTTTCTTATTTTCGGATTTTGGAAATAAGGAAGAACATTTGAAATAATAAGTTATTAATTATTTTAACTTATTATAAATTATAACAAGCTATTATTATTTCAAATTTTCTTCCTTATTTCCGACTTTTGCAGTGTGTGACTGTATATATGCATGCTGTATGTATGTATGTATGTATGTATGTGTGTGTGTATACTGGGTGTGTATATACAATATACATACAATATACACACAGCATAGGCACACCCAGTATATACATACATACATACAGTATGCATATATACAGTCACTCACTGCAAAAGTTGGAAATAAGGAAGAACATTTGAAATAATAGCTTATTATTTATAAGTTAAAATAATACATTTATAACTTATTATATGAAATGTACTTCCTTATTTACGAATTTCCGAAATACGGAAATAAGAAAGAACACTTGAAATAGTAATAAATAACTATTAAATTATGGGTATTGGAATTTTCTTGAAAATGTGGCTATTAGTGATACATTTCATATTTAAGTTCACGAACAGCCAAACTTTCAAGGAAATTCCAATACCTATAATTTAATAGTTATTTATTATTATTTCAAAAGTTCCTTATTATTTCCGAATTTCAGAAATAAGGAAGAACATTTGAAATAATACGTTTATTATTTTAAATTATTATAAATTATAATAAGCTATTATTATTTCAAATATTCTTCCTTATTTCCGACTTTTGCAGTGTGTGACTGTGTGTGTGTGTATATATATATATATATATATATATATATATATATATATATATATATATATATATATATACATTATGTATGTGTGTGTGTATACTGGGTGTGCATATACTGTGTGTATGTTGTATGTATACTGTGTGTATACATACAATATACACATCCAGTATACACACACACACATATATACAGTAACACAATGCAAAAGTCGTAAATAAGGAAGAACATTTGAAATAATAGCTTATTATAATTTATAATAAGTTAAAATAATAAATCAATAACTTATTATTTCAAATGTTCTTCCTTATTTTCGAAATTCGGAAATAAGAACGTTTGAAATAATAATAAAGAACTATTAAATTATAGGTATTGAAATTTCCTTGAAAGTTTGGCTGTTAGTGAACTTAAATATGAAATTTATCACTAATAGCCATATTTTCAAGAAAATTCCAATACCTATAATTTAATAGGTATGTATTATTATTTCAAATGTTTTTCTTATTTCCGAATTTCGGAAATAAAGAAGATCATTTGAAATAATAAGTTATTAATGTATTATTTTAACTTCTTATAAATAATAATAAGCTATTATTATTTCAAATGTTCGTTCTTATTTCCAGAATTTCGGAAATTCAGAAATAAGGAAGAACATTTAAAATAATAAGTTATTAATTTATTATTTTAACTTATTATAAATTATAATAAGCTATTATTATTTCAAATGTTCTTTCCAAATTTCGGATTTTCTGCTGTTTGCCGATTGCCGAATTTCCGAATTACCGCAATTGCCGAATTACCGCAAATTTCCGAATTTCAAATTTTTTTGAATTTCCGAAAAACTAAAAAAAATATTTTTTTAGCCATGCACAAGTCTATTATATTCCCTCCCCCACCTGCAATGCATGCAATTGTGGCATGCTAATGCAGGGTTCAATGGGTTGAAGCAGGCGGTGAGGAGGCAACACCTCTGATCTGAATGCGGACTGCTCTTCAGAGACCAAAACAGGTGTGAATGAGCCCTTATTGTCCCAAAGCTAGCACTTAGCAGAGAATCTTTTTTTTTTTTTTTTTTTTTTTTTTAAGTTTAATGGAACCTTTGACTCTAGCTGCCTGTTTTCTTGAGCAACATCGGCCAGTTCAATAGAAACCGGTCCGTGTGTATGGCAGCCAATCTGGATATTGGGCTGGCTTCTGTCGAAGGGTCATAACCAAAAAAGGTCTGACGACCTGCTCCCGATCAGTGCTCTCAGCTGAGAGTGTTGACCAGAGTGTTGGGGGGGGGGGGGGGGCCAGAACACAATAGCTCAGCAGGGGAGATTGCTGTACTAACATCGGATTGTTAGTATAGCTGCTCCGATCAGAGCCGTCAGGGTTTTTCTGAACGAAAAAGAACTAGTGGTGTGTGCGAGGCTTAATCTCACAATAAAGAGACCAACTTTAAAAAAATTGCAGGTTTCTTTTGTCTTTAAACTCCGTCTCAAATTCTACCCCAACACTATTGATGTTTAAAGTGGATCTAAAGGCTGAAGTTTTTTTTTTTTCTCTGTATTAGCCTAGGTTCACATTGGTGCGGAAATGAAATGATACGAGTTATGCGGCTCAGCGTCAAAAATACCATAACGCTGCAGCTTTGGAACGTGAAGGTCCTGCGTTTAGATTTACAGTTTAAGAACGCCAACGCCATCTACAGCTCAAAAATGTCAACATGTGTATGAGGCCATAAAATGACATGGTGTGGCGTTCTTAAGCTGTGAAAACAGCTCAAAAACACGGCGTTAAGAACGTCCGTGTGTATGAGGCCTTATGCATCAGTGAATTGTACAAAGAAGAAAGTTCTTCACTGCAAAACTGCAGTTACAGTCCTCAGACACTGCATGAGAGCTGATTGACACCCCCCCCCCCCCCCCCACACACATAGGCAGAGGAACGAAGGAACACGCAGAGCTGTATTCTGAATAGACAAGCTCTGTGCTTATCTCCCTCCCTGACACAAATTTTTAGCTCATGTTGTCTTGTGTTGGAAAATTCTCAAAATTGACTCCTGCTGATAACAGAGGAATGAAACACCAGAGAAAAACAACACTTTGAGCTTTGGAGAGAAATAAGTAAACACTGCATATATATGTGGTTAGCTCAACTTTTATGACCACTTTATGGTAAAAAAATCTTCTGAATTCTGCATTCCCCCCCAGTCCCCCTTTACCTGAGCCTGGTTTTGATCCAGCAATGTGCATGAGAACAACGGCTCCCTTGGCTCTCTCTCCCCTCATTGGCTCCTACTGCTGTAAATCACAGCTAGAGAGGAGGAGTAGGCTCTGTATGTCTATGAACACACAGAGCTGGCTCAGGAGTGAACACGTATGAGTGCCCCCAGAACAAGCGGCTTGGGGGGGGGAAGAGCCTGGAGTGCGGGTGGGGGACCCGAGAAGAGGAGGATTGGGGATTCTCTGTGCAAAACTATTCCACAAATCAGGGAAGCATGGCATGTTTATTATGTAGCACCCTCTAAGTAGTGTGCTAGGTGTATATAGTTTAGCTGTTAGTGTAGGTAAATTGGCTTGGCTGAGAGCCAGGCCTGCGCTTAATCTGGGTCAGGGTTGAGTGACTCAGGGAGGCTGGATTACTCATCTGACAGCTCTTCTGGTGCATTTCCCTGTTTCTGAAACCTTTGAAAAGCTTCCAGATGTAGTGGATAGAAGCCAGGAGGGGCTGTTTGGCTTATTTATGAAAGCCCCAGCCAATCCCCAGCACATGGTCTGGAAGGTTGCAGCTCAACTCATAAATAGACCTGAGTCATGCCAGCAGGGGCAGTTAGGTGGAAGATGGAAATGCGGTGCTGTGGAGACTGTCAGAGGCCCTTGCAGGGCGCCCCCTACTCTGGGGGCAGGGTCACCTTGGGTCTGGGGTTCGGGTGCTGGAAGGATCCCCCACAGCACACAGAGGACAGCAGGAGCAGGTCCGCACATCCGGGAGATCTCCTGAGAAGTCAGCTAGATGGGCTAGTGAGTGTCCGTCTGGGAAGACTGTGGAGAGAGGATCCGTTCTGTAAAACTGTGGAGAAGTTAGCCAGGAGGGCTAGTGAAAGGGACAGCTGCAGCCAGGTGGGTTGGCAGTGCCTAAAGAGGCGGTGCTGTGATCAGTGACCAAAGAGAGGAAGTGCTGGGAAAGTGTGAGCTTTGTCACCCTATCTTCAAGTATACACCCTGCTTGTAATGGGCCTTTGCAACCAAATTGCAACAAAGTAACACAGCTGGAGTTCTGCAAGCAAGTGAATGCTGGAGGAAGCAGAGGAGTGTATATAGGCTGTATATAGGAGAAATTGTCCCTGAAGTTTGTTTGGAGTCAAGTAGGCATCCCATAATTTTTCAATCCTTATGCAAGTTCTAATCCCTCAATAAAACAAAAAAAACAAAGTCACAGACTGTTCTCTGACTCTGGAGTGACTCTGAAAATGTTTTGTGCCTGGCTGCGCAGGGTGGGGGATCCCAGTTACTTGCGGCTCCTTTAGGGGTACACTACAGCTATTTAAAAAAATGTTTACAATCACTTGAAGCTATGTATACTTTTATAACTGCGTGGAATTTTTATCAAGCCACTTTCTTACATCTTGTTACGCTGCATGAAAACTTGTACATGCTGTACTATCTCTTTTGTTGCATGTATTTTACTCTTTTGTACATTCATTTTTAAATTCTTACTTGCAGCCCTTTTCCTTTCCACAAACCATTTTTCTGACTTGCTGTGTACCTCTGAATACCCTAGCACAGCCCCCTTCTTTCATGTGAAAGCCCTCTTCTTATCTGGTAGTGTTTAATTATTCTCTGTGGAGGCCCAGCTCCTCTGCCCTTCCCTTCACTTCCCTACATTACCTTTTATGTAGCCGCTGGGGGTGACAGGTCTGAGTTTGCTGGAGCTGCTGTTATCACTTCCAAGATGGCGGCACCCAGCAATCTCAGGGCTTTTGGATGCCTACAAAAGGGAGGCTTTTACAGGTAAATGACAAGCATAAAACATGCTACATGTCCATATGATCTTATTGGAGGATTGTTTAAACTAAAGCTGAATTCCAGGAATGGCAATTTTTACATGGTTACATTGGTCCAAAGTTGGACCAATATAGGTATGTATGTGTCATACCTGTGGGATCCCTCTGGAAGCTGGATAGCACTCTAGTAGGCAGCTGCTCAGCACCGGACCTGGAAGCTAATGGAGATTACTGTAGTAGTGGTGCTTCCAGGGGTGTCCCACAGGTATGGCACATACATACTTACATACTTATGTTGGTCTATGTAAAAACTCTATGTAAAAATTGCCATATGTTGAATTCATCTTTAATGGTCTGGCGACAGGTTCTCTTTAGATAAATCATAGATGATCATTCTTTATTGTAATATATAATGTATGGTAAGGAATCTGCCTATAGACTTGAACATTAAGCTGGCTATAGATAGATCAAAATTTGGCAGGTGAATATTGATTTATTTATGGCTGTTCCCGTTCAAGAGAAGTCAATCTAATGATCAGCTTCCCTTGAATGGGAATATTGGAGAATTTTAATTCGATCAATGCCTGCAGTAAATCAGCTTCAGAGCTGAAAAAACATCCATGTATGGGCAGCTTTACTCTGGACTACCAAGTGAATTTATCCGATTGGCCGATATGGGTCAGCACATCATTTGTTCCGTATTAAATAATAAGTCCTTGTGTTTTGCTACTGCATTTATTATCCAGATTCTAACCATTAATTCCACTTAGATTTTCTGAGCTCAGCACATTGCACAGCTCTTAATTTTACGCAGTGCAAGAATGAAAAGATCTTTATGTAGGAACGAATAAGTACATTCACAACAATAATTGTATTTTTTTTTGGAGAAGTAAAGCCACATTTACACCTTGTCAAAAGAATAATGTAATTTTAACATTCAGTACTTTTACGTTTATGCCTAAAGCAGAACTAGCATCAAATAGATTTACATGGTCCATAATGTGTAAATATAACAATTCCAGGTATTTTTTATAACCTCCCACAGAGATTACAGTACTGAAAATGCCTTCAGGTGCTTTTCATTCCAGAAGGACAGACCCATCTTTGTTCAGGCATCATTCAGTTTCAATATCTACTTCCTGGACTGAGATGCAGGCACAACCATGTAAATGCCAGTGCTTGTTCTGTTCTTGGCTGTGTCACAGTTCAGTCCCCTGCTGCAGCCTTCTACCTTGTGACTTATTCAAAGTTACAGTAATGACCTCTATGACTAAGCCCCAGTGGGCGGGGAGTAACGTGTCAGAGGGTGTGGTCAATGGAGTAGCACTGGCTGAAGTCACCACATCCATATGGATTGGGCTGGGGTGAGCGACGTCCTAAACTTCTATTTTCAAGTGTGGATGAGTGAAATCTAAAGCTGGCACACCTAGTCCTGTACTCCAATGGGGAAGCACACTGTACTCTTACTTGAAGGTCTTTCAGGTTACAGTAATGTACAGTTTGATCAATAAGGGAGAGGAGACTGGCAAAAGTAATTTCAAATTCAAACCATTTTAAAATAAAATGTGTTATGTCACAGGTAGGAACTGTAAATTGATGACGGGGGGGGGGGGGGGTACTAGTGTAGTAAGTTCCAACCAATTTTAATAAAAAAGAATTAAAAGATGTATACTCACAAAAGCGCATGAAAAACATGAATGGATGGATGAATGAGCTAAGGAGGACACAGAGTCTGGATCACTGTGCCGCAGGATGGGGAGCTGCTCTGACAGCCTGATATGCACGGTGTGCCTCGGTTTCCTCACTCCCAAGATGGATAGCCAATGGATGGTGTGGTCCACCTGATGTTCAGGGTCAAAGGATGCGTTTCGAGGGACCTCAGCTGAGAAAGATCCCTCAAAACGTGACTTTTGACACATGTTTGGGACAGTGCTGTTGCTACAGGCTCATCCTCCCCTTGGTTTTTACATGTTTGTTTCTCATGCACTTTTGTGAGTATACATCTTTTATTCCTTTATTACAATTGGTTGGAACTTACTACACTAGCGTGGTGGCGCTGTCTTCCCTCCCCCCTCATTTGTTTTCACAGTTTGAGTCCCTTCTCTTTTTTGACAGTGGCACCCCTAGTCAATTAGCTTCCTTTATGTAGTTGTCGGGCTACCTGCTCATTAGCCCCCCCCTGGTTTTCCATTGGTTGTAATTCTTGATTGCAGGTTATGTTCACATGGTTTATTTATGTACAATATCACCATCTGTGTTTTAATTGATTTGAGTGGTTGAGCACTGGCAGCCAAGCACCTCCTTTTGGCATAAGGCATTTTTTTAGCTTTGATGAAATGTAAATTGTACTTTGATCCTCCTCCCAGCAGTGACTCTGTAGCTGCCCTTACCCTGCTTCCCACTGCCAAAAGTCACTTAGCAGCCTTCCAGACATTTATTATTGATTGGAGTCATGCCATGGATATTCCAATTGGCACTGAACCCAGAACTAGGCAGGGACCATCAGATGGAAAGTCATTCAGCCACAGCTCAAGGAGCCCCTACCTAGCAAATTAAGGAGGAACCCTGAGGTTCCACTGAAAATTGGTTGTGAATAGCGGCTCCAATGTAAACACAGAACAGGAGCTCTGGGAGAGGATCAGAGGGAGTTGAACTACTAAGAAACTGCAGTGCTTCTACTGTAAAATTTGAGGATGAATTGCTCCATAGTACCTGCAGCTAGCGATATCAGTGTGAACTTGTTCCAAAGCTTATTTACTGCTTAAGTGTATGTTAATATTTAATTGTCCAACACTTCACTACAGCTTCACTTTAAGTAGACTTCATATGTATAACTAAAAATAAAATAATGCAGTTCGCTTCTGTAGGATTAATAAGAATGTTATACGATGTGCTGCCTTGAGTAGGTGATGCACTGCTTCCCTTTTGTGATTCTGTAGACTATAAAACTGAAAACACTGTAAATATTCAGGAACATAGAGTTCAGTATTGCTCTTGATGTATGAATTAAATCAATCATTTCCTTTCCTTCAGTGGTAAGCACATTTCCTGTGCTCTTAATGGGAATCTGTATTTCAGAGGTGGATCTCTTTTGTGTGCTAATATTTAGAAGCACTCTCAGCACATTAAATTGTCCTTTATATCCAATCAGTATAATCAAACCAATTTGTATATTTCTATTTAGATCTTAAATTGTGCATTTACCTTTCTCGGCACAGCTGCAATTCACATCAGTTGTTGGTAACTGAGTTTATTAGCCTGTTTGAACAATGACATCTATAACTACTAGGGATTTGTACACCATAGCTTCTGGAAGTCAGGATTGTCATTTACCACTGCATTGCTTCAAGTTTTAAATCCTAACTCCAAGGTATTTTTTAAAATTGCTTCCCGGGTTATAAAAAAAAAAACAAAAAAAAAAACGGGGCTCCAGGGCTGTACTCTTCGTCCACTTCCACCGTTGCTCCTCTGTGTTGAGTTATGCCCAGCATGGCTGAAGCGTCATGACCCAGAGGGGATAAATGCTGCATAGGGCCCTTATTAGCAAGATGAAAGAAGAGAATTTTGCTCACAGAAGAGAAATACTCTTTATCTGCAATATCATGGTAGCCATTTTGTGACCAACAAATGTTCATGCGAATGAGATGTTTATAAAGCACAAAATTCCGTGGTGATGGTACTACTCAGGTCAAAAGGGACCCTTTGTTATGGCATAAGATCAGTGTTCACAAAAATCACCTGGGATTAGGCTCCTCACTGGAACCTGCAGACACAATGGGGTTGATTTACTAAAACCGGAGAGCGCAAAATCTGGTGCAGCTGTGCAAAGAAACCGGGTTTTATTGTCAAAGCCTAACTGAACAATCTGAATTTAGATGCTGATTGGCTACCATGCAAAGCTGCACCAGAGTTTGCGCACTCCAGTTTTAGCAAATCAACCTCATAAAGTATAATACGTCATATGATAATAAGCCTGCTTCTGTCAAAGGGGCATGGCCGAAAAAGGGCTGTTGATCGGCATCCAATGTGTTCCTGGGGGGCAGGGGTGTCCCCCGGTCAGAACAATAGCTCAGTGGGGGAGATCACTGTACTAACATCACGCAGACAGTACAGAGGCAGAGAGTGCTGATCAGGAGCTGATTGGCAGACCTTTTCCGGTCATGTTCAATCGACAGGAGCTGGCTGAATGGCTGCAGTACACACGGGCTGAATGTCGGACGGTTTCTATTGAACTGGCCAATGCCACCCCACATTCGGCCTGTGTGTACTAGGCTTTACTCCTGCTAAGTAGGGACCCTACAAGGTTTGAAATCCCATTGTTCTATCATTGTGTTATGTTGGTTTTGTTCTAATATAGAACCTTCCTCCTTTTTCTTTAACTTGTCTAAGTAGTCTTATATTCCTCCAGCTATAAAATGGCAGCACTAATGCCTAAATTTAAACTTTTCTACCAAACTGTGCACAAAGACAGGGATTTTTGGTTCACATGCATTGCAATGCATGCTTAAGCTGGCCAACTGTGTCAAAGTAATCCCTTTCTGGCCAGACCTACACTACGCTATACTATCTACACTACACTACACTACACAACACTAACTAATCTATCCTACTCTACACTACTCTACACAACACTATACTTACCTGCATTACACTATACTAGTCTACACTACACTACACTACTCTACACAACACTATACTTACCTGCATTACACTATACTAGTCTACACTACACTACACTACACTAACTAGTTTATCCTACACTACAGTACACTCTACACCAGTGGTTCTCAACTCCGGTCCTCGGGACCCACCAACAGGCCAGATTTTAAGTATTACCTTGGGGAGATGCAGACTAGAATACTGCAATCACTGAGCAGCAAATGATATCACCTGTGATGCATTTCACTTATCCTGCAAACCTGGCCTGTTAGTGGGTCCCGAGGGCAGGAGTTGAGAACCACTGCTCTACACTATGCTGTACTTACCTGCAATACACCCTACACTACACAACACCCTATTCTACACTACTCTCTACACTATGCTGTACTTATCTGCACCACACTATACTCCAGTGCTCTGCACTAATGTACACTACGCTACATTACTCACTACATTACGCTTCTCTACACTACTCTTTGTGGGTGATTTACTAAAGGCAAATAGACTGTGCACTCTGCAAGCACGGTTGCTTCAGAGTTTAGTAAATTAGGTGAAGCTTCACTTTACAAAGAATACCCAATCACATGCAAGGAAAATGTAAAAAATATGCATTTTTGTTAGACATGATTGGATGAGAAGTCAGCAGAGCTTCCTCTCATTTACGAAGCTCTGGAGCAACTGCGTTTGTAAAGTGCACAGTCTATTTGCTCTTAGTAAATCAACCCCCAGATGTCTGAGAAACAGCTGTGCAAATATCATGTGACATAAAAAATTGCAACGGTCACCATGGTATTCTCCAGGGCTTCTGAGTTCATAAAATGTGTAATGTTTGGGTGGTTCTAACTAATTGTCTAGCTAAAAAGTCTGATTTTTACATGGTGTGTGTGAAATATGAAAAAATTGCCCTGGACAGCAAGTGGTTAAATATAAATTTGAAAAAAAAAGTTACTTTGTAACTCCATTGTCAGTAACATCATCCAGCGAAGAAGATGGACATCCAGCAATGCAGGGTCATGAAGATCAGGGAATCTCTAGACCTTGTTGCCCAATCTATTCATGCAATAACAATTAATAAATTAATAGAAACAGAAATATAGAAAAAAAATTGTTTTTTTTTTTTTTTTTGTATTTTTTTTTAAATAATTTTTGAATGGGCGTCCGAAACGTCTTCCAGGGATACAGACGATTAGGGAAGCTCTAATTGTTGTTACCCAATCTATTCCTGCAATAAAAAATGATACATTTATATTAACATAAGAAAACAGAGATGAGAGAGAGAGAGAAAAGCGTATATATAATTTTTTTTTTTTTTTTGGAATAGGAATCTTGTCACCCAGGGATGCAGACGATCAGGGAAGCTGTAGATCTTGTCGTCCAATTTGTACCTGCAATAACATTGATATGTTAATACTGTCTGAACAGGTAATGCCAAAACCATATGATATGACACTTTTTGTAAGCGTTTTCTCATAGTTTTTAAATGATGGTGTTGATCTTGGGACAATAGTCCTCAGCAGAACAGAATGTCCAACAGTTATGTTTTCTATAATATAAAATACATTCTGCTTCCTATAATTGGTGTCCTAGGTGTGCAGACCAGGGAACTCCATTGCAGGGTCCCCTCACACCCGTAGCTATATGGCCATGAGGATCAGCAGAGAGTGGAAGCATCGAGATACTTCTGTGTTTTGTTTGCACAATTGCTTGTGACTTGTGGGCCTGACTCTGTTCACACCATGTTTTTTCCAGTAACATTAGTGCCATGAATGTTAAGTGCACTGTGCCATTCTTTCTTTCTGAATGGCACCCCTATACACCTTCTGATAGAGGTAGCACAATAACACACGAACATGCATTGTGGTGCTTTGTGAAAAATGGTTCATGCATGCTCCATTTTTTGGTGGCACACCCCACATTACAGTGTTGAGCTTTTGGCATGTTATTGTGCTGTCCCGCATTGTGCTGCTACACACATTCATATGCAGGTGCATTACTCCCTAACTAGGAGATCTTTGTACCCAAGCAGTATATAGACTGTGATGGCATGGGCGTCTTATAGCTAATGTCATGGACCTGTAGGGTATTTAATGTTGGCTAAACCACCAGAAAATGGATTGGAGATCATGTATACTTTGCCAGTAGTAGTAAAATAACGCCTATTAGTAGGCACATTGGCACGCAACGCAATTTTGACACATCACATATGGGATTTGTAGCTTTGGAGGGGTCTTCAGAGACCCTTGTGGTGGTGAATTCGATAAGGTAGTGCTTCAGAGAGAAACTAAATGGATTCTAAGATTTGAAGCCAACGCTCCTCCAGGTCTGAACAAGACTTTGAGCTATGAAACGTTTTTAGTATTACAATTTTGGTTTCTATTTGATTTAGAAAATTGGGGACCATGCCGGTACAGCTGCACTATTTAATGTTACAAATGATTTGATTGTTTGTTGTTTGGTTGTTTTTTGTATCAAACTAGTATACATTAAAAGGGCATGTACATTTGGGGATATTGTTATCCATCTGCTGCTTGCTGTGGTGGTGGTGGGGCTCTGGGCAGTCCAGCCTTGTTCTATGCGGATCCCCTATTTTGTGCTCTAGAGTGGGCATGTGGAGACTCTGGGTGAGGTTAAGGCTGCCATTGCTCCTATAGGACTGGTATCTATGGAGTGAGTGCAGCCCAGAGCTCTGGAGCAGAATGATATCACACACCAGCAATGGGAGGCAGGTGTGGACGCCACCGCTGGAGGAACGTTTAAGGCAGTGGGGGAAGAGAAACACACTGCAACCTATTGGGCAGATGCCCTGCATGGTGGAACATGGTTTTCAGACACTTGCTCCCTAAGTTAACTGATTGCGGACTACCTAACAACCACTGTGCCTGTATTTTTGGGGCAATTTGTTTTACTATGCGGCTCAGCTGAACTGTCATCACAGTACAGGGAGGACAGGCTCCTTTTCTTAGTAGATATTGTGAGGCATAGAGAGGATTTGTTTGGTAATTTTGTGCCCGTTTTGGAAAATACTGACATTAGCAAATTACAGATATTTATTTGCTTATTTCATAGCTAACTGATATTGGAACTCTGTCCACGCTGAAGATTGAGTAAAATGTTTTGATGTAATATCTGGGGCGGCACAGTGGTGTAGTAGGTAGCACTTGCGCCTGGCAGCAAAAGGGTCGCTGGTTCGAATCCCAACCATGACACTACCTGCCTGGAGTTTGCATGTTCTCCCTGTGCCTGCGTAGGTTTCCTCCGGGTACTCCAGTTTCCTCCCACACTCCAAAGAAATGCTGGTAGGTAAATTGGCTCCTGTCTAAATTGGCCATAGTATATGTATGAATGTGAGTTAGGGACCTTAGATTGTAAGCTCCTTGAGGGTAGGGACTGGTGTGAATGCACAATGTATATGTAAAGCGCTGCGTAAATTGACGGCGCTATATAAGTACCATAAATAAATAAGAAATAAATATTCCCGAAGTCCATCTATAAATAAATAAAGAATAAATAAATACCATGAATATATCGCGGC
>BLSH010303913.1:245266-255765 GCA_018402905.1 Glandirana rugosa | reverse complement strand
ATTAACTATTTTTTTTTTTTTTGATTATTGTGAAGATAAAGTCTTT
This sequence comes from Glandirana rugosa, assembly GCA_018402905.1. NCBI lineage: Eukaryota > Metazoa > Chordata > Amphibia > Anura > Ranidae > Glandirana > Glandirana rugosa. The sequence goes on along the minus strand of BLSH010303913.1, from coordinate 255,719 downwards.
CGTAAGATTTAAATGTCGTAAAAAATGCTGTAAATTTAGAATGCTTTCTGAAATAGAAGTGTTATTAGTTTTTTTTTTTTTTATCAATTAACAAAATGTAAAGTAAATGAATAGAAGAGAAATCCAAATCAAATCAATATTTGGTGTGACCACCCTTTGCCAAAACAGCATCAATTCTTTTAGGTACACTTGCACACATTTTTTGAAGTAACTCAGCAGGTAGGTTGTTTTAAACATCTTGTTGAACTAACCACAGATCTTCTCTGGATGTAGGCTGCCTCAAATCCTTCTGTCTCTTCATGTAATCCCAGACAGACTTGGTGATCTTGAGATAAGGGCTCTATGGGGGGCAAACTATCACTTCCAGGACTTGTTCTTATTTACACTGAAGATAGTTCTTAGTGACATTGGCTGTATGTTTGGGGGGGGGGGGTTGTCTTGCTACAGAACAAATTTGGGGCCAATCACACGGCTGCCTGATGGTATGGCATGATGGATACATATCTGCCTGTATTTCTCAGCAGACCTGGACTGGCCATAGGGCACACCAGGCACTTGTTCGGTGGGCCGCGGCCTCCGGGCTGCATGTGGGGCCAAAAGCAGGTACGGCAGCTGGGCTCTGTTGTCTGTGGCCGCTTCTGTCAGAAGAGGCCACCTATCTGGGCTGTCCCTTCTGTCTGCGACCGCCTATCTGGGTTGTCCCTTCTTTCTGCGGCTGCCTATCTGGGCTGTCCTTTCTGTCAGAAGCGGCCGCCCATTCAGTTAATGGCAGGGCTGATCCGTGGGGTGCTGCCGCCGAATTGCCAGAGAGATCCTCTCCCTCCCTGTGTCCGGACTGTCTCTGCTCTCCCGCCCTGGCCCCACCAACGATGACAGAGGGACCAGCGGGGATGCCAGTTTCCAAGTGTACAGAGGAGGGGGAGGAGACACACATTGTCATCCAATGCGGCCACCGATCCCCCGCTGATGTGTGTTAATTTTACAGTTAAAGTCCCGCTCTGTAGCAGCGGGGAAAGGGGGTGGATTGGGGCTGCCTCTGCTGGTCTTGGGCTGTCTCTGCTGGTCTGGGGCTGTCTCTGCTGGTCTTGGGCTGTCTCTGCTGGTCTTGGGCTGTCTCTGCTGGTCTTGGGCTGTCTCTGCTGGTCTTGGGCTGTCTCTGCTGGTCTTGGGCTGTCTCTGCTGGTCTGGGGCTGTCTCTGCTGGTCTGGGGCTGTCTCTGCTGGTCTTGGGCTGTCTCTGCTGGTCTGAGCTGTTTTTAGTGGATTAGGGCTGTCTCTGCTGGTCTGGGGCTGTCTCTGCTGGTCTGGGGCTGTCTCTGCTGGTCTGGGGCTGTCTCTGCTGGTCTGGGGCTGTCTCTGCTGGTCTGGGGCTGCCTCTGCTGGTCTGGGGCTGCCTCTGCTGGTCTTGGGCTGTCTCTGCTGGTCTGGGGCTGTCTCTGCTGGTCTGGGGCTGTCTCTGCTGGTCTGAGGCTGTCTCCGCTGGTCTGGGGCTGTCTCTGCTGGTCTGGGGCTGTCTCTGCTGGTCTGGGGCTGTCTCTGCTGGTCTGGGGCTGTCTCTGCTGGTCTGAGGCTGTCTCTGCTGGTCTGGGGCTGTCTCTGGTGGATTAGGGCTGTCTCTGCTGGTCTGGGGCTGCCTCTACTGGTCTGGGCTGTCTCTGGTGGTCTGGGGATGTCCCTTTGCTGGATTAGGATGTCTCTCAGAATATCCTGTCACCGACCACCCGTGCAAACGCTCGCGTTCCCCCCCCCCCCTTTATCGGGCTGCCCATTCTAAAATGCCCGGGCCTATTTTCTGTCCCAGTCCGGGCCTGTTTCTCAGCATTGAGGACACCATTGATCCTGACCAAATCTCCAACTGTATTTGCAGAAATGCAGCTCCAGACTTTCAAGGGACCTCCACCATTATTTAATGTTGCTTGCAGACACTCATTATTGTCCCGCTCTCCAGACCTTCACCAATAAACTGCCTCCTGCTACAGCCAAATATTTCAAGTTTTGACTCGTCAGTCCAGAGCACCTGCTGCCATTTTTCTGCCCCCAAGTTCCTAAGTTTTCATGCATAGTTGAGTCGCTTAGCCTTGTTTCCACATCCTATGCAAAAAAATATAAAGAGTGGGGTACAGAAAAATGGCAGCAGGTGCTCTGGACCAATGAGTCAAAATGTGAAATATTTGGCTATAGCAGCAGGCAGTTTGTTGATGAATGTCTGGAGAGCGGACAATAATGAGTGTCTGCAGGCAACAGTGAAGCATGGTGGAGGTTCCTTGCAAGTTTGGGGCTGCATTTCTGCAAATACAGTTGGAGATTTGGTCAGGATCAATGGTGTCCTCAATGCTGAGAAATACAGGCAGGTACTTCTCCATAATGCCATACCATCAGGAAGGCATGTGTGTGGCCCCAAATTTATTCTGCAGCAGGACAACAACCCCAAACATACAGCCAATGTCATTAAAAACTATCTTCAGTGTAAAGAAGAACAAAGAGTCCTGGAAGTGATGGTTTAGCCCCCACTGAGCCCTGATCTCATCATCAAGTCTGTCTGGGGTGACATGAAGAGACAGAAGGATTTGAGGCAGCTGACATTCACAGAACATCTGTGGATTTTTGGAACAACCTACCTCCCGTGTTACTGCAAAAAACGTGTGGACAAGCTCCGTGTGTACCTAGAAGAATTGATGCTGTTGTGAAGATAAAGGGTGGTCACGCCAAATATTGATTTGATTTGGATTTTTCTTCTGTTCAATTACTTTCTATTTTGTGAATTGATAAAAAATCAACTTCACGCTTCTATTTCTGAAAGCATTCTTCATTTGTAGCATTTTCTCACACCTGCCTAAAACTTTTCCACAGTAGTGTAAATTGATTATCAGCCCTAAGGTCCCTTTCACGCTTATGCGACTTGGGACTGCAAAGTCGCATGACAAGTCGTTCCCCATGATTTCCAATGAGTACCGTTCATATCTGTACGACTTCAAGTCGTGATGACATCAAAGTAGTCCCTGTATTACTTTGGTCCAACTTTGATGTTAAATCCTCAAAGTTGCATGCAAATCGCACTTGAATAATATAGATGTGATTTCTGTACTATTTCTGTACGACTTTTGTAATATGTTTTCATTGTGCCAAAGTTGCAACAAAATCGGACCAAAGTCGTACTGATCCCAAATCGCGTCAAAATCATGTCAAAAAATTGCGGTAAAATCGCATCGCACAAGTGTGAAAGGGGCCTAATAGAGATATTTTGTTGTATGTGTTATAATGGACATATTTTGGGACAGGTTTAATTTACAAGCTGCTACAATCCCCATTGTGAGGTCCAGTGTCCGGTGAGCCTCATTAGAGCATGTTTTCATAAACTGCAGGCTACTTTGCATCTTAATACTAATAAAGGGAGGTTCTGCTTTAAGAGCCAGTTCACACTGCAGCGATGCGGGAACCCTGCAAATCCACTGCGGGTTCCTGCATCGCATGTCTCTGGGCGGCAGTTCACACTGCCATATGCGAATTCTAGGGAGTGTCAATACAATGTTAATGACACCCCAAAATCCGTTTGCATATTGCAGTGCAAACTGCAAACTCGTACAGGAATCACATCGCATGGTGTGAATCACCATGTGATCCGATTCTGACCCTGCGAAAAAAGGTCCTGTGCGAGTTTGCTCCGATTGCGATGCAAATTCAGCCATACAACCTCTATGGCTGAATTTGCATCACACAGAGATTGCATATGGCTCACACTGCAGTGTGGTGCTAATCATATGCAATCTCTGAGATTGAAGCAGTGCAACCAGCCCCTAAAGCTCACCTGTGCTCAGACAATGGACATTAAAATATTGACAGATTTTTAAGGAGACACTATGGGGATGATTTACTAAAACTGGAGAGTGCAAAATCTTAGGTCCTTCTTAATTTCCCAACACGACAAACACCTAAGCTCCTTCAAAGCTTATTGTTCTGCGAACAAAGCTGGGAAACTATTGGACACCCAATTAAAGGAAAAAATAACTAGACACAGAGTGTCCTTTCACTTTTCAGAGGTTTTTTTCTTCTTAACCTTGCACTTAATCAGATATTGGTCAATTGTATAATGTATCCTATACCTCGGTGCTGGCTGCTTTCATTGGTGAATTGTATGGTGTATCCTATACCTCGGTGCTGGCTGCTTTCATTGGTGAATTGTATGGTGTATCCTATACCTCGGTGCTGGCTGCTTTCATTGGTTATTTGTATGGTGTATCCTATACCTCGGTGCTGGCTGCTTTCATTGGTTATTTGTATGGTGTATCCTATACCTCAGTGCTAGCTGCTTTCATTGGTGAATTGGATGGTGTATCCTATACCTCGCTGCTGGCTGCTTTCATTGGTCAATTGGATGGTGTATCCTATACCTCAGTGCTAGCTGCTTTCATCGGTGAATTGTATAATGTATCCTATACCTCTGTGCTGGCTGCTTTCATTGGTGGATTGTATGGTGTATCTTCTACCCCGGTGCTGGCTGCTTTCATTGGTGAATTGTATGGTGTATCCTATACCTCGGTGCTGGTTGCTTTTAATTGGTGAATTGTATAATGTATCCAATACCTCGGTGCCAGCTGCTTTCATTGGTGAATTGTATGGTGTATCCTATACCTTGGTGCCGGCTGCTTTCATTGGTGAATTGTATAATGTATCCTATACCTTGGTGCCGGCTGCTTTCATTGGTGAATTGTATAATGTATCCAATACCTCGGTGCCAGCTGCTTTCATTGGTGAGTTGTATGGTGTATCCTATACCTTGGTGCCTGCTGCTTTTATTGGTGAATTGTATAATGTATCCTATACCTTGGTGCCGGCTGCTTTCATTGGTGAATTGTATAATGTATCCTATACCTCAGTGCTAGCCACTTTCATTGGTGGATTGTATGGTGTATCCTATACCTCGGTGCTGACTGCTGTCATTGGTGAATTGTATGGTGTATCCTATACCTTGGTGCTGGCTGCTTTCATTGGTGAATTGTATAATGTATCCTATACCTTGTTGCTGGCCACTTTCATTGGTGGATTGTATGATGTATCCTATACCTCGGTGCTGGCTGCTGTCATTGGTGAATTGTATGGTGTAACCTATACCTTGGTGCCGGGCTGCTTTCATCTGTGAATTGTATAATGTATCCTATACCTCTGCGCTGGCTGCTTTCATTGGTGGATTGTATGGTGTATCTTCTACCTCAGTTCTAGCCGCTTTCATTGGTGGATTGTATGGTGTATTCTATACCTCGGTGCTGGCCGCTTTCATTGGTGAATTGTATAACGTATCCTATACCTCAGTGCTGGCTGCTTTCATTGGTGAATTGTATAATGTATCCTATACCTCGGTGCTGGCTGCTTTCATTGGTGAATTGTATGGTGTATCCTATACCTCAGTGCCGACTGCTTTCATTGGTGAATTGTATGTTTCCTATACCTCAGTGCTGGCTGCCTTCATTGGCTAATTGTATAGTGTATCCTATACCTTGGTGCCGGCTGCTTTCATTGATGAATTGTATGGTGCATCCTATACCTCGGTTCCGGCTGCTTTCATTGGTGAATTGTATGGTGTATCCTATACCTCGGTGCTGTCGCTTTTATTGCTGAATTGTATGGTGTATCCTATACTTCGGTGCTGGCTGCTTTCATTGGTAAATTGTTTAATGTATCCTATACCTCGGTGCTGGCTGCTTTCTTTGGTGAATTGTATGGTGTATCCTATTCCTCGGTGCTGACTGCTTTCATTGCTGAATTGTATGGTGTATCCTATACCTTGGTGCTGTCGCTTTCATTGGTGAATTGTATGGTGTATCCTATACCTCGTGCTGGATGCTTTCATTGGTGAATTGTATGGTGTATCTTATGCCTCGTGCTGGATGCTTTCATTGGTGAATTGTATGGTGTATCCTATACCTCGGTGCTGGCTGCTTTCATTGGTGAATTGTATGGTGTATACTATACCTCGGTGCTGGCTGCTTTCATTGGTGAATTGCATGGTGTATCCTATACCTTGGTGCTGGCTGCTTTCATTGGTGAATGGTGTATCCTATACCTCGGTGCTGGCTGCTGTCATTGGTCAATTGTATGGTGTATCCTATACCTTGCTGCTGGCTGCTTTCATAGGTCAATTGGATGGTGTATCCTATACCTCGCTGCTGGCTGCTTTCATTGGTCAATTGGATGGTGTATCCTATACCTCGCTGCTGGCTGCTTTCATTGATCAATTGTATGGAGTATCCTATACCTCGCTGCTGGCTGCTTTCAGTGGTTAATTGTATGGTGTATCCTATACCTATACGCCATCATCTGTCACAATTGCATGGCATGCTAAAGTAAAATGTCAGAAGGAGACCAAAAAGAACGAGAGATAAAAAATGTACCTACGTTTTTAAAAGCAAACATCTCGGATTTTATGAACAACCAGTGAAGCATGAATTGGATGAGACACACGCTGTGTGTAAAAACTGTAACACAAAAATTAAATATCTAGTGAATACTACTAATTGGAGAAACCACATTAGCTGTTTTCACTCTGAGATGCTAAGACCTGTCTCCACCACCAGTGCCACTGCCACCACTAGTGCCAAGGAAATAGACCCAGCTCAGCCAAGAATTGATGTGATACTGCCAACTTTGTCGCCCAGCTCTGAAAGAGGGAAGAGAATAACAAAAGATGTGGAACAACACTGGGTTTCGCTACCCTTTGAAGACGATAGAGCCACGTTACAAGATCCCATCACAAAGTCACTTTACAGAAAATGTTATACCTGCACTCTATTACAAAATCAAAGCAGAGGTAATTGCATCAATGAGCCAAGCAAGTCGAGTCGCAATAACGTGTGATTCCTGGACTTCAGTCACGACGGAGTCTTATGTTACGATAACAGCACATGGACACCCCAGAAGAAGTCTTAGAGGACGAAACGCATTGGCTTACATCCCCTCAGGTCATTGCAAGCTTGTCTACATGTTGAATGGGCCCTATTTATCTTCTTTGATGTAAGTGTTCTTAATCCTTTTTTATTAAGTGTTACACAGTTTTACACTATGGAGATTATTTTTCTTTTTTTACGGCTTGATTGAGTTTACTGAAACTTCCACTGCTGGAGACACCTTGGCTACCGTGCCACTTTAAACTATATGGTGAAAAGTATATTTGAATGTTGGATCCATATAAGTAAAGGTGGAGATCCGTATGATGACCCATAATCCTTTATATGTACAAAGGCTGTCCGCAATTCCATCTATGCGTTAATTGTTTGCTTTCTGGTAAGCGTTTAATTCATCTGGTGTTGGATTCACGCTGCATGATTGGTGATGGTCACTGGACACTATTGATTTACAGTGCTTACGAAATATTGCACTTTGTTTACATTTGTCTTCAATCAACTTTATACCTATGGACAACTTTTTTGTTGCATTTACCACAGAGACTTTCTTAGTTATTTAACACACAAGACATTGTCATTAGTCGTTTCTGCACTTTAGCACAATTTGGTGCACTTAGTTTTTCGTTTATATTCATTATTTAACGAATAACTTGAAAATAATACCTTCAGTATTTATACACGTTGCACTTTATTGGTATGTATTGTCACAATATGGTGTTTTTTTCATAATTGTACTTTCTAGCGCTGCACTATTTCTTAACATTTATTTATACAATTGGTCAATTGGAGTGCTAGCTGCTGATTCTCATTTATTTATTTTTACCAGGTACGCAATATTTATACACAGTACATATATTGAACATTTTATATTTGTTATAACTTTTCTAGCACTGCAAATGGAGAATGGTTTCTTTTTGAAGATTGAGCCCATTTTGAATTTTCACACTGCCTGACTGTCTTGTCTAGGGGTAAGTAACCCTCAACCATGAACCAAATAAATACTAAATGTTTTTTTTCAGACAACTGACTCCTGCCAAGCCAGCAGAGGAAGGAAAATCCTTGAAAGAATAAATTGAAACTTAAAACCTTGAGTAAATCTTTATTGGATCACACAAATACACACAAAAAAAAAAAAAAAACACACACCGACCAGACCGGACCTCATTGTCTGTGCCATTGCCCGCTTGCTTGGCCCAGTGGCCAGGCCACTGGCCTGGCCTTTCTCATGATTCTGATTCACTGACATGTTTTTTTGTTTTTTTTTGGTTGTGTGTGTATATTTGTGATCCCATAAGATTTACTCAAGGTTTTACGTTTCAATTGACGAGATCTTATAAGGCCAGTCTAGCTGAGCTGTGTCTTATCACACAACCGTGTTCTGTTGAGTCTGTTGACTGGCGGTGGCAGTGGCAAACAAACATCACAGTGAACCTGAAAGTTCTGCAACATAATGTGTGTTACAGGTCAGGTTCACTGTGATTTTTGCCAGTCAGGAATTGCTCTGTTTTGCAGGGGTAGTGTTACTAGGTGGTGTTTACACTGTAAAATTTACAGGTTATATTTTACATTTTAATATTATTTAAATTGCACTAGCACTATACAACAGTGATGTCATAGTATTTACTGTTCTAAATACTGTTGGCATGTCTGGATGTCTGCTGTGGTCACTGTTTTTTCAGACTTTGCTATATGCATGCAGGGAACTGAGGGAAGTGTCGTCATTTTTTAAATAACAGAGGAAAATAAATTTAGTTCTTCAATTTCTGACTGCTTGTTGAATTTTTGGATGAAAAGTTGAAAACCATGGGCACTTGGGTAGTAAGCGTGATGCATCATGATATCTAATTGAATCGTTGACATAATCGTAATCTAATAAAATCGCGAGACCAGTGAGGATGCGCACCCCTAGTTGCCACCCAGGTCACCAGAACTAGTGTTCCTATTGGAATGTTTCTCATCTATTACTGTTCTGGGTACAACCCAAAATTTGGGATTTTTTTTCCCTTTCAGTGAAAACGATAAACAGGACAAATAGAGAGGGTGAACGGGCACAGACAGCAATAACTAATAGGTGTTCTAATCCCTCTCCACTCTATCCAAAACTTAAAAAAAAAAAAGAAACATTTTGCCATTAGTTATATTTTAGTAACATTCATTTTTTTATACATATAATTCTTCAACTGGCTTTGTACAGACTGAATTATATATTTTATTTCTGTCTATTTATATATTTTATTTGTCCATGATGTGTCATAAATAATGAACTTTTGGAGGAATTTGGGATCACAGCATTTTCCAACACACCAAGGCAGAGGCTCTAGTGCTTGTCCAATAACATTATCAGGGCAGCGTGCCAAGCGAACATTTTCTTCGGGCTAGGCAAAGGAGCTAGTCCTCCGCTGGGATGAGACCTGGGCTGTTAAAGTGGAGGGTTGCAGGAATAAAGATAAATATGTTACCTAGAAAAAGTGAATTGCAACCCTGTACCCTAAAATGTTATTTTTGCACAGGAAGATCGATTGGGTCACATGTTCATCCTCCAGAAATATGGATGTAAGTTTAGCTTGAAATAAACCTGATTAAAATCCAGGCAGATCAGCAGACAGCGATGTCTGTAACGTTCGGGTTATGTTTAGCGGCTGTGCTCTGATCCTGCAGAAGTTTAGTTGAAGGACGATGGTTGTTGCCACGTTCAGCAGAATTTCATTGATCACCACAGAAGCAGATTTTTAATGGCATTCAATAGGAACCTGCCAACCATAATGGCAGAGTCATTTAATGGATACGAGTCTCTGGACTTGGCATCTGTGCTAATAGTCATTAAAACAAAGTCCGAAATCTGCCACAGCTTAAGTTCTTGAAAGAGCCCTTGGTCTTTTTTAAAACATTATTTAAAAATAATCTGCAATGTGATCTCACACACTTTACTTTGCCTTTTGTTTCATTTTCTTTAGCTCTTTTTATCAAGAGATTTGATTAGAATTTGCTGCTTCTTAAAGGTAATCCATCATCCTTTTTTCTAATAATAAAGCTCTGGACTTCCTAGCAACAGGCTAAATATACTGATAAAATACTCATGTGGGGGCCGTTTTACCTGCCAAAGAATTTATATTTCTGTCTGTCCAATCCTGAAATTTGCACAGCTCTGCCACGCAGCACCACCGTTTTCTCTGCTGCAGTTAGAGAGACTGTTACCCTGCGAATGCAGGGCAAAGTGACAGCATCTCTGCAAAAGGCATCCCCGCACCCACTTTACACTCCTCTTATCTGTGGTACCTTGCAGATCCCTGGCCCTGCACTGCCAGTGAGAATACCTGTACTTCTGATCTGTGGGAGTATGTTATTTGCTTCACAAGAATAGTGACACCACTCCCCTGAGAGTTGTTCTCACTTCGATTGCGAAGGAGCAAGTAGTTGCAAGGGCGCAGAGGTAAGGGGACTATGGCAGGGGGGGGGGGGGTGTTCAGGGAATGCCCCTTTTTTGGCTTTCTCATGAAAGTGGTCCGAGCGGCTCATTTGCCACTGGATTGCTTTCTGAAGCGGCAGAAGGGGACACCC
>BLSH010303913.1:208233-245256 GCA_018402905.1 Glandirana rugosa | reverse complement strand
GCCCCCCCCCCCCCCCCGCCCCGGTGTTTCTGGGGCGTACCATTTTCACCTGTGTGCACGAGAAATGATTCAGACAGCTGATCACAAAGGCAATAAGAGACTAGCTCATCTTTGATTGCCTCTATGGCCCTGGAGGACCGGAGCGACGTCATGACGTTACTGCCAATCAATTTTTTTTTTTTTTTTAAAGCAAAAGATCAAAAAATATTTAGTTTTCTTTTTTATGTTTTGCTTTTAAATGTGAAGGAGAGATTTGGGGTCTTTTTGATATCCTCACAAAGAGGACCTGTCACCCCCTCTCTATTACAAGGGATGTTTACATTCCTTGTAATAGGAATAAAAGTGATCAAAAAAAAAAAATTAAAGCTGCCCAACGCATACGCAAGTCGCACAGGCTTATGTAAACGGTATTCGCACCACACGTGAGGCATTGCTGAGAATGTTAGAGCAAGAGCAATAATTCTAGTGCTAGACCTCCTCTGTTACTCTAAACTGGTAACCTGTAAAAATTTTTAAACAATCGCGTATGGAGACTTTTAAGTACTGTAGTTTATCGCCATTCCAAGAGTGTGTACAATTTTAAAGTGTGACATGTTGGGTATCCATTTACTCGGTGTAACATCTTTCATATTTTACAAAAAAAAATAGGGTATATGACAAAGGCAGGAAGGGAATGGGTGTTAAGTGGTCTGGACAATTAATACTATGTATAAACCATTAAAAAAATTATCTAAATGTTTATTTGGTAATAGAAAATGGACACACACACATATGCAAATAGGGGCTAACATAATTGTTCCCAAGCCCATAAAAACAATTACATATATCTGATAAATAAATCAAAGGTGTCGTGTAGAAGTTGGCAACATGTTTTCCGGTTTACGAATCCACTTCTTCAGAGCTTTGATACTTCGTAGTCGACTCATCACCGATGTCATATAAGATATAAGCTTATGTATAAACAAAAATGTACATTTCATATATATAGCTTGCTGTCCTTCAAGGGATAGGAGTGTTAAGCCATAGGAATAAAAAAATATTTATCTGTACATTTATCATATACATACATGCCCCTAAAAATAGGTATAATGATGCACATATACAAATATAAGTGTACCTTAGAGCAGTCCGGGACATCAGGACTAAGGGGAGACCAAGGAAAAGACTGTGACACAAATGATCACTGTATAACATGGAAAGTACACCTCACGGTCACAGAGCCCTTGCTACAAAATGCTCCTCACTTTAAAGAAAAGAGAGGGAGACAGGGGAGAGAAAATCAATATATATATATTTGCATCCAAAACATATCAGACAAAAGATAAAGTATAATCAAATAAGCACAAAGATCAGCTTACATGATCCACACACAACCCGCAATAAAAGCTAACCTTGATAAGAGAGACAAAAAGGGCACCACCCAGGGATCACATCCGTCACTCCATTCCAGGGGTATAATCACAGTCCTCCGTTGGTAATAGTACCCTGAAGGGAATAGACAAACAAATATACCCAAAATGTCTTACTAAAACTTAATCAATGTTTGTCCCAAAGGGTAGAAAAACCATATTGATATCTAACTTACCAAGATGCATTGCACCATGGGTACTCAAAAAAAATTCGCAAAGAAGGGAATGTAGAGGTGTGAGAGTATAGCTCATGTGAGGAACGCCTGTGGCAGAGCTCTTCCGGGTCTCCCAAGGAACCCGCACATCAGCATGTGAGTCCCCAGAACAGACCCCCCCCCCCCCCTACATGAGAGCATCAAACTGAGGGGGTGGTCCGCAGGGTGCTTGGCGGGTCCTCTCTTCATTGGACATAACTATCACAACCTACTGAAAAGCCTGCCAAAGACATGTTGGGTATCCATTTACTCGGCGTAACATCATCTTTCATATTTTACAAACAAAATTTGGGTAAATATTGTGTTTTTTTTTTTTTGTTTGTTTTTTTTAATTCATTAAAGTGTATTTTTTCCCAAAAAATGGTGTTTGCAAAACCACTGCACAAACACATGTGACCTAAATTGCAACGATCACCATTTTATTCTCTATGGTCTCTGCTAAAAATATATATATAATGCTTGGGGGTTATAAGTCATTTTCTAGCAAAAAAATACTTAAACCTTACTTTAAATTGTAAACAAAAAGTGCCAGAAAAGGCTTGGTCTTAGGTCTTGTCTCTTCCCCAGCCTGTGATTGAACAATAAAAGGAGAAGCAGCAGACTGATTAGCTCATATATGTCACTCTGCTCTCTCTTCCTAAGTCCCTTCTTGGCACATAAATGGATTGGCTTATAAAACAAACAAAACACATTTTAGCGTGTGTGAAAAATCAAAAAAATGTATCAATCAGTGAAAGGGTCAAGGGGAATTTACAGTGTATATTCAGTGAGTTCATATTTGAGATATTATTATTGCAGAATTTTTTTCTGTGAAATAATTTTCATAGGAGTTCAGGTTTTTTAGAGCCATAGTGTGGTGAAGGGTGATTTTCCATGCTGGAAGAAAGCCGGTCACCCCTAGGACACATAGAAAACTGTTGTTTCCTATGTGTCCGTGCATGCTACAGTACAGTCCGGAGGCGTGGTGTGAAGAGCTGTGATGAAATTGCAGACATGCTGCATTTTATTGCAACACACAGGAAGGTGCCACATGTCGCCACACAGCAGCGCAACACACCACGCTCCTGTGTAGTGACATGAATGAATTGCCACTTCAGTAGGCAAAAAAAAAGGAACACTGTGATGTGCTGACACCAAAGAAAATAAATAAGCTATTGCGCTGACTAGAACCCAACAGTCATTTAATGGAGCACATAAGAGGGCCAGGAGAGTGGTAGGGAACACCAGGTGAAGTGGGTGCAGCTCCTCTCAGATTAGGTCTTGAGATCCTAAAGCACATATAAAAAATAAACACAAGAGGGCGCCTCCATCAATGTGTAGCAATGTATTAAAGAAAAGTATAAAAGACAATAAAAATGCATTCACTAGTTGAAAGTAGATCAAGGCTTGTGATAGACCCATATAGACCTCCATAGGGTCCCTGTGAGGCTGTAATTGAAGTAGAGTTTTTGATGGAAGTGGCAAGATGGCTGCGGCTCCAAACGGCACCTCTCTCAGCTGGGTGATGGTGACAGGAAGTGGAGGGGTGTGGCTACATGTTTCAGGGCCAACAGCAGCGCCCCTTTATCAGAGCATATGAAACTAGCTATACTATCTGCTCTGAAACATTTAGCCACACCCCTTCCATTTCTTGTCATCATTGCCCAGCTGAAAGAGGTGCTGTTTGTAGCCGCGGCCAACTTCTGGAAGCCTCTGTTTATGTCCCAACCTGAAGCCTGACAGCTGTACTTCTGGCAAGAACTGTGCTTCAGTCAGCCACATGCCTGCTGACGTCTGCAACCTCACAGTGATCCTATGGAGGTCTATATGGGTCAATGACAAGCTTTGATCCACTTTCAACTAGTTGAGTGCATTTTTATTGTCTTTTATACTTTTTAAAAATAAATTGCTAAACCTAGATGGAGGCGCCCCCTTGTGTTTGTTTTTGATGTGCTTGCATGCACATCACATCACCCCCTTGCCATGGCTCACTGCAGCCAAAAACTGACATCTGCCCGCACACTAAACTGCTCTGGTTTAGTGCGCAGGCAGGGTGAATAGGCCCTTAAAGTTTAATATTCCTTTTCATATGTATTTTATTAAAGTGGTTGTTACCCCAACATTTTATATTCCTGATATATGCCTGCTGTTCCATGTACTGTACTTGAATGAGAAAGTATCCTGGTCTTTGTATTGCTTCCTTTATGTGAAATCCTGTCAGTTTCTCTGCTTTCCTATTAAAAACTCACCACGCTGTGCTGCTGCTACTCCTCACCCCCAGCTCTTATGCAGATGAGAACCGAGGGAATGTGATCACTTATTAAAAAAGAGAAGAGAGGTATTTATAATGTATTTTTTATATCTGTACACAAATGTTTTGCCTTTCATTTCTATTTTAAACTGAATGGGTTGTTTTACAAGGTGATTGTTTACAATCACTTTAAGGCCTCATACACACGGACGTTTTTGATGCCGACGTTTTTTGCAGCTCTCCATGTTAGTCACTGGCCCCAAACGCTGACATTTTTTAGCTGTAGAGGGCGTCGGCGTTAGTGAGCTGAAACTGGAACCCACGGGCAGCGCGTTCTGAGGCTGTAACGTTTTGGCGATTTTTGACGCCCCAAAACGCTCACTAACGTTGGCGTTTTTGACGCCAACGTTTTTAGGTTGAAAAATAGCAGAGGATTTAAAAAAAAAACAAAAAACGCCATTAACGCTGATGCAAAACGGCAAAAAAAATGCAGATTTTTCCCTGACGTCGAACCCGACGTTATGCTTATTTTTAAAACCAACACCCATGTGTATGAGGCCTAAATATACAGCCGTGGTCAAAAGTTTTGAGAATGACAGAAATATTAATTTTCACAAAGTCTGCTGCCTCAGTTTTTATAATCGCAATTTATTATATACTCCAGAATGTTATGAAAAGTGATAGGATGAATTGTAATTAAAGCGGAGGTCCGCCTGAAACAAAAAAAATTAAGTCAGCAGCTACACATACTATACACATACTGTAGCTGCTGACTTTTAATTATAAGACACTTACCTGTCCTGGAGTCGAGCGATGTTGGCACCCGCCGCCGATGTTCTGATCGGGGGTCGTGTGCAGCGCGTCCATTGCTGGTAAGGGAACCCGGCAGTGTAGCATTACAGCTTTACGCCGGGCACCTTACTGTGCATGCGCGAGGCTCCGCTGCGCTCTGCTATTGGCCAGGCCGCCAGTAGCAGAGCGAGAAGGAAGGAGGGAGCCTGGCTGCTGGCATCAGCGGCTGCCGGCCCGAGCTCCCGGATGTGTGGAAAAGGACACTTGTCTAAAGACAGGTGTTGTCTTCCCCCTCCCCCCGAAAGGTGCCAAATGTGACACCTGAGGGGGGGACAAATCCAAGCAGCGGAAGTTCCACTTTTGGGTGGAACTCCTCTTTAATTGCAAAGCCCCTCTTTGCCATGAAAATGATCAATAAAAAAAACCTTTTTACTGCATTTGTGAAGAAGGCTTTTGGGCGCCCAAGAAAGTCCAGCAAGCTCCAGGACTGTCTCCTACAATTGATTCTGCTGCGGGATTGCACCAGCAGTGCAGAGATTGCACAGGCTGGCAGCAATGGCAGCAGGCAGGGGAGAGTACATCTGCATGCACAGTGAGGGGAAGACTTTTGGAGGAAGACCTGGTGTCAAGAAGGGCAGCAAAGAAGCCACTTTTCTCCAGGGACAGACTGATATTCTGCAAAAGGTACAGGGATTGGACAGCCAAGGACTGGGGTAAAGTCATTTTCTCTGATGAATCCCCTTTCTGATTGTTTGTGGCATCCGGAAAAAACCTTGTCTAGAGAAGAAAAGGTGAGCGCTACCATCAGTCCTGTGTCATGCCAACATTAAAGCATTCTGAGACCATTCATGTTGTGGGGTTGCTTGTCAGCCAAGAACACAGCCATGAATAAAGAATGGTACAAAAACATCCTCCGAGAGCAAATTCTCCCAACCATCCAAGAACAGTTATGTGATAATCAATGCCTTTTCTATCATGATGGAGCACCTTGCCATAGGGCAAAAGTGATAACTAAGTGGCATGGGGAAAAAAAAACTTCAAAATTTTGGGTCCATGGCCAGGAAACTTCCCAGACCTTAATCCCATTGAGAAAATGTGGTCAATCCTCAAGAAGCGGGTGAACAAAAAAACCCCACAAACTCTGACAAACTCCAAGCATTGATTATGCAAGAATGGGCTGCCATCAGTCAGGCTGTGGCCCAGAACTTGATTGACAGCATGCCAGGGTGAACTGCAGAAGTCATGAAAAAGAAGGGTCAACACTGCAAACATTGATTCTGCATAAACGTCATGTAATTGTCAATAAAAGCCTTTGGCACTTATGAAATGCTTGTAGTTATACTTCATTATACCATAGTAACATTTGACAAAAACACTGAGACAGCAAACTTTGTGAAAATTAATGTTTGTGTCATTCTCAAAACTTTTGGCCACGGCTGTAGAGTTTTGTGGATTAGCCACTAGAAGTTGTGTGGATAAGACACTATAGTTACTCTTCATGACATATCAGCCAAATATAAAAGTATGTCATAGGCTTACTTTGTAGGAAGGAAAAGCAAATCTCAAACTTTAAGGCTCCATTCACACTTTTGCTTAGCTGGACCAAATGTTCCTGCTCGCAATTTGTGCCCAATTTTGTGTGTCTCAAGGCCCTACATGCCTTTGTCACTGAAATTGAGCTCCTGCTTAAGGCATAAAGGTACCCAAACGTGTTGCGCAGTGATTGCCACACCATTTGTGATCACAGGCAGGTGCCAATTCTGCCCACGTTTCCAAATCACGGAGTGTGAATGGAGCCTGAGACTGCAAAACAGGAAGCAGAGCCTGAGTGTGTAACGGGTAACATTGCTATGCAATGACTTTTATTTTGGGATTATACAGGCTATATCTAATAAAGGTAGCAAACATTGACAGCGGCCTTACTATACAGTGGTTTTTATTGTTATGAGGTTTTTCTACTTGCTGCAGCAGGGATGGCTAGTGTAATTACATCTGGTACAGAATACCTACAGTACATCTATTTAGTTTATAAGGTAGGATTTGGCAACACTCCATGCAAAGTCTGCTTTTTAAATGTGCCCCTCCCAGCCTTACTCCAAAGCTACGTTCAAAGTTAAACTAAAGTTAATGTTTAACTAAATCACCTGTAGGGAGAATTAAGTTAAACAAATTATGTGGGTATATTAGCTAACTTTTTTCCTTACAAGCCTTTTTTTTTTTTTTTTTTTAGTACACAGAGCAGATGTAGTATGTCCTGTCTTTCTGATCTGCCACCACTCCCCCTACTTGCTCTACTCAGCAATTCCCATTTGTCAAAATGTTAGCTGAAAGTTGTTCTGTAAATACTACTGTCAAAAACAGAACATCTGACACAGTGTTAGATATACAAGGTAACATTGTTACTTTTGTATCTTCTCTGTTTCATTCATCTGCAGATCAAAGGGATGAGCTTCACTCTGCATATAATGTCAGCTAAAGCAACCTGACATTTTTCTTAATAAAAATTGTTCCTATTTCACCCTTTTTTGACCCACAGTTTCCTAGTCTACCTTAATTAACTCCTTTTTCCCATCTCCCCTTAACTCTTATTTTATTAGTGATTTTTGATTCAGGTGTCAGCTCATGTGAGGAGAAGCTGCAGTCATCCTGTCTCCCCTGACCGTCTGTACGTCCTGTAGTGGGGTGCGTAAGGCCTTGGGGGCCTGAACAAAGTCCCCATATGTAAAAAAAAATCAATTTTTGTAATATTGTATTGCAAAAACTATTATATTTGTTATGCATTCCATAAGAAAAAACACAAAACAACTATACCCACTTTTATTCTACTTTGATCATGACTAGTTTAAAAAAAATTAGTATTACTTCAGTAACACTATATATACTGTATAAAGTATATATTTTTTTTCTCTATATTATGCCCCATTTAAAATGGCACTAAAATTATGATTCTGGTACAAAGTATTGCAAAGGTTGCCGCCCCCCGATAGCTAAGGGAGAAAAATATTGTAGCGGTGATCCCGGCCCCTAGAGGCCTAATGGTGACCTCCAGAGTTAGGGAGAACTGACATCCTTCTTCACAGTATGGATTACTAGGCATGGTGGGTGTAATGCAAGAAGAAAACATGGGCGCCAGTTACTTTTTGAATGCGAACAAAAGAGATTTATTGTCTCTGAACAAGAACTAGGGAAGAGAGGGTTTAGGGACAGGACACCCTTAGGCAGATGCAATGGCAATTAGCAGACTCTGAGACAAAAGGAATAGGCAAACAGCTATACAGACAGGGCCTTTAAACTGAATGCAGTAGCTGTATTTGTAGAACTGCTGTCTCCTATGGCAACTGAACACTCAACAGTCAATATAGATCTGCACACGTAACTCACAGTATCCCATTGTACAGGTAGATATTCTCTCACATCTCCTAGTATCCTACTGTAGATCTTCACTCACTGAGCTCCCGGTCTCTCACTAGATTTCAAGATCCCAGTTGTCACTGGATCCCCTGAGCTCTTTCACAGCTAACCCGTTGTATACTCCTCAAGTGTCATCCCCTCTAACCCGCTGGGTTCCTGGCTTGGCACTCTGCTGAAGCTTTCCCACTTGTTCACCGTCCCCAGCTAGTGAATAAGGCTGCTCTGGTACTTCTTCAGACTTCCATGAACTGGCCTCTGATAACAGGAGTAGTTGTCCCTTAGTGGCGACTGGATCCCCTTTATCTCTGACCTTGTTCCTCACTTGTAACAGGAGTGGTTGTCCCATGTGGCGACTGCTTCTCCCTCACCGATGGCAACACTGGGTTCTCCTTCCTGCTGAACCTCTGCAACGACCAGGCTCCCCTTGGGCTCAGCCTCTGCAACTTGGTTGGACTTCCGGCCGAAAGCCCCAACCCTGCTGCTTCTCTCAAACCTGGATAGGCCTCAGGCTTCTGGCCTAGCAACCCAGAGCCTTGTAACACACGTCCACCCAGACAGCCATCCAGATGGCATAGAACCCCGATCACCTGACTCCTGAATAAATAGGCTCTCTCAGCCAACCAAGGGGTTGAAGAAAACCCCTGCCAATTGGCTGAAACAACCTTTCCACTCTGAATTCACTATGCCCTTGTCATTCTAATGTTACAGGCAACAATGCCACCTAGTGACAGAAGAGAGAGGTGCATCAAATCCAGAGTTGGGGAAAAGTCAGTGGATCCCCCTAACAATCAACTAGGCTAGTTACCAGCTATCAGACTAAATGTGTTAGCAACCCTGCCTAAGACCAGGGTGCTACAATATATTTGATGATTTATGTTTTTTTTTTTTTTTGTCAGCAAAATAGTGGGCAATGGCTTTAGTCAGGCAAGTCTTAAATTGTAAAGTAGTGGTTCACAGTGCCTTGAATATAGTGTGTGGTGGTGTTGCGCTGTGATCTGAGATGGTATACCGATGTGGTAATACAAGTGCTAAACACTAAATAAATGGCAAAAATTATAATACAGTGTTCACACACAGTCACAAAGTGCTAATTCGCTGCTAATAAGAAAAGGTCCAGTGGACTATAACAAAAATAAAGCCTCACATCAGTGAGCATGCATAAATGGATAAACAAACTATGTGCTTAATTAAAAAAAACTCCATTTTGAGAAACTGGTGCAGTCCCAGCATAAACAACACAAAAAAAATAAAAAATCCTTCTTGTGTTAGTCTGTGTGGGTAAACAGAATATGTGCTTAACCACTTGCCGACCGCCCGCCGCAGAGTAACGGCAGCAAGGTGGCTCCTTATCGTGAACCGCCGTCACAGGACGGCGGCCGCGATAACTAGCATTGTGAGCGCGCGCCGCCAAAGGCGCGCCCGCTCACGGTGTTCGGGGGGAGCCAGGGAGCGGCGTACTCCATTGCCGCCGGCTACCCACGATGGCTCCCCCGCACTGAAAGAATGGAGGTCCGTGTAAGTAAACACGGACTTCCGTTCTGTGAGAGGGGGAAGGGCTGTGATAACAGCCTTCCTCTACATGGAAGCTGTGATCACTTCCCTTCCCCTGCTAGGGCAGCCCACACACAGTTAGAACACGCCCAGGGAACACAGTTAACCCTTAGAGCGCCCCCTGCAGGTTCACCCCTTCACTGCCAATGGCATTTACACAGTAATCAGTGCATTTTTATAGCACTGATTGCTGTATAAATGCCAATGGTCCCAAAAAAGTGTCAAAATGGTCCGACATGTCTGCTGAAATATCGCAGTACCGCTAAAAATCGCAGATCACCGCCATTACTAGTAAAAAAAAATAAAGAATAAATACCCCAGAAATGAATTCTCATCATCCGTAAACGCGGCAACTTTTGCGCAAACCAATCAATAAACGGCGATTGCGATTTTTTTTTTTACCAAAAATATGAGGATGAATATAAATTGGCCAAAACCGATAAAAAAAAAAAGTTTTTTATATATTTTTTTTGATTTGTATTTTATCAAAAAGTAATAAATTTGGGTCTTTTTGCAAAATTGTCGCTCTTCTTTTGTTTATAGCGCCGATCAGAAATGACACAGAGGTGATCAAATACCACCAAAAGAAAGCTCTATTTGTGGGAAAAAATGGACACAAATTTTGTTTGGGTACAACGTCGCACGACCGCACAATTGTCAGTTAAAGCGACGCAGTGCCGAATCGCAAAAAGTTCTCTGGTCCTAAAGCTGGAAATCCTTCCGGGGCTGAAGTGGTTAATAGAACTCCATTTTGAGAAACTCTGGTGCAGTCTCAACATAAACAACACAGGAAAATGAAAAGGCATCTTCCTATGCTATTCCATATGGGTAAAAACAACAGAGGTGTCACTTTTTCCACAGTGCAAACACCTATGTGCAGGGTGGCCTCTCACCTTAGTGCTGTGGGGTAAAAGCATGTGTGGGTACACAGGTCCGCAAGCAACTTCTCTTGGTCACTCCAAGCTGTTCCTCCCAGTCTCCAGCATGTCTAGTGGTGAATGGTGGTCACCTGGATATCAATCTCTGATGGAAGATGGCTGTATCCTACACATTCCTCAAATAACGCTCCAATGGAGGGTGAAAGGGGAAGGAAGGGAATGCCCAAAATAGTGTGATATTGTTTATAATAAAAACACTATTTATTAAGATCTCAATAGTATACACACATTTAAAAATTAAAAAACAGTGCAAAACTCTGCGAGCTGCGAGCTCGTCCTACCGCATCACTTCCAGTATGCTAGTGGTCCAATCCCGACGCATATCGTCACATCACATGGTTCACAGTGCCTTGTGCACCTGGCAATCAAACTTTAAAGCGGTTGTCTACCCTCAAAACACATTTTTAGCTACAGGTAAGCCTATAATAAGGCTTACCTGTAGGTAAAATGAATATCTACTAAACATGTACGGTTTATGAGATATTCCACTTGTATGCAGCCACTGACGCCACGGCGCATGCACAGTAATGTCCCGACGGAACGATAGGCTCCTGTGCACATGCGTGGTAGTGGTAGCACTGGCCACTCACAGCGAACCCAGAAGAATCCCCACAGGGAAGATGTCCGCTCCCTCTGCAGGCAACGGGCAGCCCTGCGGGAGCTTTATTCTGAGGTATTCCATAATGAGCTAGTATGCAATGCATACTAGTTTATTATGCCTTTCCCGTGCAGGTTTTTTTTTTGTTGGGAGGTAGACAGCCGCTTTAAAATCTCCTGCCCAGTTGTTTTCAGTAGGGTTCTGGGAAAAAGTGAAGCAAATTTTTCACTTAGGGGTCAATACATAACATATTTGTTGGACAAATGTCACAAACATTCATCCAGGCTGCATGATCTTTTCCCATGTTTTCCTTAATATTATGACTCCCTTGAACTTCATCTAGTGGCAAAAATGCAGTATATTTTTCTGAAATAGCTCAGTCAGAGAGTCACATTTTGGGCACTAGATGGAGTTGATGATCATAGGAAAGTGAAGTATAAAATAAAATATGGGGGACATTTATGCAGCCTGATGACATTCACTCAACAAAAGTTTAAAAAAAATATATGCCCCTGAATGTATAGAGCCATTTGTACTAATGCAGCCTTTCAACATCAGCATCAGGACAGCTTGACAGCTGTTTGAAACCTAAACTGGACACCCCTCTTTGCCACCCATGTGTAGCAGTTATTTGTGGTGTCCATGATGTCATCTCTTAATGACAACTAATCAATAGCTAGATCAGGAAGTGATTTTTGTCTAAAGTGTATATGAATCCCAACGATGACCTTCACTTGCTCCTTTTTGGTCTCCTGAGGTGTGACAATCAAATTCCCAGAATGCTCGCGGCGTAGCACTATGGTGGTGAGTCACACAGCCATTTGCATTTGAGCATGTTCTGGCATGTTCTCACTTTCACTCGCATGGGTTGCAGACCAGTTGACTTAGTCTTTATGGAGCAGCAGAAGACATATCACGAGTGTGTGTTGCAATGTGGGGGGAAAATGAATGACCGGAATCTGGAGCAGCGGAATACCATAAAATTTTACATGAAAAATTAGCAGCCGCACAAGTGAAACTTTAGCTCTGTTACAACAGTCTTATGGTGAACATTCCATTAAAAAATCAAGTGTTTTTGAATGGCATACATGGCCAAATTAAGAGCATCGTGGGCCTGGTGCTGAGGATTTTGGTGGCCTTTTTAAAGAAAAAAATAAAATGAAAATGCAACATTTTTTGTTAAAACAACTTAAATAGTTAAACAAATTAAAATAAATACAGGGGGAAGGGTGAGTGAGAGAGGGTGCCTTTGGGTAGTGTGCCACGGCGAGCTGGTGGTGCAGCCACATTGCACTAAGAGTGGGAGGGGCTGCCCTACACGCAATGCATGGAAAAGTCCACACTCTGTCACATTTGCATGATGTAAATGGAGCCTTACGCTTACCAATCATGTAACAAGGGTATTTACTGTGACAGATCCTTCCCTGCCTCTCTGCATCTTTATCCACCTCCTCTCTGTACACCTGTGCATTCTAAATCCCCACCCCTACTAACCTCTGCACCCCAAACCCGCTCATCTCTGCTTAAAGAGAAAAATGGGGGGGCCTCATGGTTGCATATAATATAGAATGAAAAAACAACGGGAGGTACCATCATCTAAATTGAATTGAAAGCTGGGAGCGGAGACAGTTCGTCAAACCTGGTCTCCATAAAGAAAAGTAGAATGGACTATCTCTGTACCAAATATATAAGATACATAATTGAATAAAAATTATGGTTTTACAAAAAGATAAAAAGCAAAGTGTCTGAACAGCAGTAAGGGCACCAATTGCAAAGTATACAGACAAAACCGTGTAAAACCAAAGCGGTGTCTATGCATATGTAATGTTGATAATACTTTCCAGAAATTGGAGGTAGCTATTTTATAGGTTCTCACAAAACATGTGATCATCTACATGTTTTGCGGTTTGTTACCGCTTCATCAGGAGGATGATGTCTAAAAAATGAGAAGTGACAAATTATACAAAAACAATCGAACAAAAACAACAATCAAGGTACAGTGGAACCTTGGTTTACAAGTAACACGGTTAATGAGCATTTTGAAAGACAAGCATTTTTTGAAAAAAATTCTGACTATGTTTGCGAGTGCTGTCTCACAAAACGAGCAGAATTAAGCCTCTGTGCATGCAATACCGCATGTGGCCAGAGGTGCAGGGGGGCACTGGTGAGCCCCGTAGACCCTCGGAAGCCATCGGAAATACTCAGAAATATCGAAAGTGTAAACCGTTCCTGACCATTTACGAACGTTTCCGGCCGTTTCAGGAATGCCCCCTGTACATATTGAAAGATATGAACACATTGATATGAAAACTGTGTGTAAGGGAGGGTCATTATGCCATTGTCTGCCCTGGACAGCCCATGGGCCCTCCTATCCCTTTCATAGCCCCACCCCTTTGCTCCTAGAGAAAAGAGAGATGCCAAGGAAAGTTCTCCTATTGCCATCAAACCACGAACATTGGACAAGTTGAGAACCGTTTGGACTTGTCGACCAAAACTGTTTAATCAAGGACATTATTTGCAAGTATCTTTTTTCCTTAAATTCTACTTGATCTCTTGTTGCTGTATATTATGTCATTCTTGCTTTGAAATACCTTATTTTTCTGTAAATATTTTATTTGCACCAATTTTGACCTTTTCATTATTAAAACCTTATTTTGAAAAGTGTTAATCTTGTCCCGAATGCTCTTAATGCAACTATCAACGAACCTAGCTCTTGAAGAAGTGCTACCGTTTAGGATAAATCATCTGAATATTCCTGTCTGTGGTGACAGTGTGCATTACAGGCGATTATTTTAAAAATACATAATTGGTATTGCTAATTGTTGGAGACCTGACGCTCTGGATCAAAGGTCAGTGGTGGCAGAAAAAGGGTTAGTTGCTTAAATTAGCCCGGTGACAATCGCTCTCAGGCTGCTGGCACCTAGATTGTGGTCCCGCAAGCTGGAAAATCTTTGTGCTGGATGCAGCTGAGAGTGGCATTGTTACGTTAGTGACAAGTGCGGTGTGAGATTGGCCATTCCTCTGTCACGAGTTAGCGAGGAGGGCAGGGATCTGATACCCGCGTTCGTCACAAATGCCACTACTCCACTGGGCCTCAATGAAGTGCTATCGTTTAAACCATTTTTATAGTTTGCAATGGACAGGGTGCTACTGTATGGATTGCCCTTCTGTAGACACCTAGCAAGTTTATCTAGCCTTGCCCAAATGTTGTGTTGTATGGGCATCTATTGTAAGTGTGGGAGGGTTTTTTGTCTACTATCCCTTTTAGTATTTTCTACATTGCCACTTTGGCCTTATGATGCTTATACTTGTACATGTATTCCATTATAATCTGTATCGACCCATCGGTTATCTATATTCTATATTGATGATTGCACTGCCGCTTTAAGAATTCCCATATTCGGGTTGTTATGTCGGTGACACCATGCTCTTGTTTCCTCTCCAGCAGATGTGACTTCCCTGGTGTGTACGGCATCACTGCCCTGTTCTGAACCGTTCTCCACTTGCGCCGACTGCGTCTTGGGCTCCTCCACCCTTCGTATGTGCTAGGCACATGCGTGCGTTGACCCGCGCATGCGCAGTGCGGGGAGTCAGACCCGATAACGTCACACGCCGCACTTTGTGATTTATCACTGGGTTGTGGAGAATATAAGCAGGCAGCTGCTTGCTTGTCAGTGCGGTGCAAGCCTGCCCCAAGGGGGGACACTTTGTTCTTAGTCTTCAGGTAAGTCCATACAAGCGCAGCCTTTACATTTATCTTTTTGGATGGCACTACCTCACTACCGTCTATCTTTACCAATTATAAGTCCATCTTGTTATCTTCTTATACCTATAGATGTCCCTTGATGGCTTAGTGGCTGTGACTTACCAGTGTGCGTGGTTATTAACCAGCTACCTCTTTGTATGGACCTTACATATTCCCTGAAGTAACCTTATAAATCGGTTCCTTTCTCTCCCCTTGGCTTTACATATCTGTATCCCATGATACCAGGTTGGTTATATTCCTAGCTAATAGCTTTTTGGAAAATGTTGAACCATAGCTTCTCCTTCTTCCCTCCCCCTTTTCTTTTCTCCCTCTTTTTCCTCCCCATTTATGTTTCCCCTTTTCTTTTTTCTCCCTCCCCTTCGTTCCTCCTATCCCCTTTTACTTTGGTTCCTCGTATACCAGCTTATATACATGCGTATAAATGTACATCTACATCTTGTTTACCTAGCTCTTGTGGAAAGGTAATCCATCCAGCACATCCCTCATATCCGCTGTAGGGGAATTTTGGTGCTGTCTCGACTGTGTCCCTGCCTATGGTCTCGTGGGTAAGCGGCATTACATTAGTCTACCCTGTGCTTAAACTGTATTATGTATCTTCTATCAAGTATATACTCTACAATAACCTCTGTACTTATGATTGTTTTTGTATAATTTGTCACTTCTCATTTTTTAGACCTCATCCTTCTGATCAAGTGGTAACAAACAGCGAAACATGTAGAGGTTCATATGTCTTGAAGGTAATCTGGTTACAAAGGATGGAGAAATGGCAAAGGTGATAAACTTATCTTTCTCCTCAGTATTCACAAAGGAAACGGGGGCTCAGTTATTCAGAACTACAATGTTGGTCCTCACGACACGTCCCAGGAAGCACCCTCATGGCTAACTGAGGATAAAATTAGGAATAGGCTTGGAAAACTTAACAACACTAATAAGTCACCGGGACCAGATGGCTTAAACCCGAGGGTCCTTAAGGAACTCAAATTCCAAACCCAAATTATTGCCAGACCATTGTATCTAATCTTTAAGAGCAGTTTTCTGACTGGTATGATACCAGCTGATTGGAGGAAAGCCAACGTAGCATCAATATATAAAAAAGGACCAAGATATATCCCTGGGAACTACAGACCAGTTAGCTTAACATCAATAATTTGCAAGCTCTTGGAGGGAATAATAAGGGATTATATACAAGATTATTGTAATGAGAACGGTATCATTAGCAGTAATCAACATGGTTTCATGAAGAACTGTTCTTGCCAAACCAAACTATTAACCTTCTATGAGGAGGTGAGCTGCCATCTAGATAAAGGAAGGCCTGTAGACGTTGTGTATCTAGATTTCTCTTACATGCACTGACAGACGCAGCCCTTCATTTGACAAGTGGGGTTTATGCACATCCTACCAGGAGTAGACTAGGCAAATAGAAAGAAAGCAAGCTGACCCCTCCCGGGGGGCCGTCCTCACTCCAGCATATAACCCCCCTGCTCTGTATAGCATATCAGTTTTTTTATGCCTAGTGCAAGGAGTTAGACCTGGTTCCCTTATGGGATCTGCGGTTTTCCATTTTTCACTGCTTTTCTCAAGCTATCTGATGAAGACTGCTATCAAGAAGCCGGCTGGGGCATAGAGGATATCCAGAATCCTGAACTTTCCCCAGCACATCCGACAGATGCGAGCTACCCTTGGCGGGGTCCGCCGCATCGTGCCCGTTCCGTGCGGGTGGCCAGTGGGCGATCCCCACTTGCGCCCAGTGACCAGACTCTGTTCCCGTCCAGGGCCCTTTTGGCCTGCAGCATCCTTCTCCGGCAGTGGGAGGAAGGTCTGCAACCGGGTGGCTACCCGCTACGCCTGTCGGACTGGTGAGTGACCCCCTCTCTCCCCCCTAGGGGCACGGAGGGGGGGGGCTGGGCGAATCATAGCGGTCTGGGCTGGCCTGGTGGAGGGTTTCTTCTAGGGCTCAGGGCCCCCCTGGGTGTCCTCGCTCCCCTCCTGCCACCCCCTCCCCCGCACCGCACCCCACGCCTTAGAGTCACCACCATTTTGCCATAGCCGCGGCCATTTTGTAGGTGATTTTGCCCTCTAGTGATGAGCAATGGCCATTTTGCTGTAGTCGCGGTCTGTATACAGGCTTTTGGCCTCTTGTGACCGCTCGGCGGCCATGTTTTATGTGCCTGGGAAGAAAAATGTGCGTCTAAGCCGATACTTCCTCTTTTACTCTGGGACAGCGTGGATGGCACAGGCGGCGCAGGCTCTCTGACTGGAGGTCACTAAGCACTCCTACTGGGACTCAGAGCTTGAGAGGCAACAAACAGCAAGTATAGCTGGGCTCTTCCTGGGGTGCTGGTAGTGGTGGGTGCAGTCCTCCTGGGTGTCCTCCCTGGTTGATCTGTGGGGCAGCATTGTGGGGGTGTCAGGGCTTTTCTGCCTGTCAGTGTCCGGTGGCGCAATGGCAGCTGAACCTGCGGGTCCTTCCAAGGAGGAGCCAGTGGAAGCGCAACCTGCGCTGGGGACTCTGGTCTCCCTGGACCAGTTAAGATCGGTATTTGGGGAATTTTTTTCCCCAGGAGGTGCCGGGCCGTGCTATGGGGCCCCCTAAAAAGCGTCCACCTCATCCACCTTCATCAGGGGAGGAGTCTGAACTGGAAGTGGCCTCAGTGGTCACGGGGGCCCCTGTGGAGCTCTCAGAGGGTGAGCTGGGGCTCTCGGACAGCGAGGCAGACCAGGGGGCCTCGGTAGCGCGCAAGAAAGCGCTGGTGGCTGCACCGATCGATAATATTCATGTGTCCTTGCGACTGGACCAAGCAGGGGAGTCGCAGGAGACTGCATACGTTTGTGGGTCTTTTAAGCCACCTAGGTCCCCTAGGGCTTACCCTTATGATCAATTCTTTGACCAACTGGTCTATAAGGAATGGCAATGTCCGCAGAATTCCTTCACCCTGTCAAAATGTTACGCTGTACACTACCCATTTGAGGATAGTTTTGTGAAGAGGTGGGCATCCCCCGCAGTGGACCCTCTGGTGGCTCGCCTGAATAAGGCAACGACCATCCCCTTGGAGGCGTCTCCCTCTTTTAAAGATCCGGCCAATAGGCGGACGGAGGCGGTGTCCAAAGCACTGTTCTTGTTGGCTGGGTCAGCCATGAGACCAGCTCTGGCGTCTGCTTTGACGGTGCAATCTCTTACCGAATGTGCGACTGAGTTGCACAACGAGTTGAGCTGCGGGAGGTCGCTTGAGGCGTCGCAGCGAGCAGAGCATCTGATAGAGGGTCTTCGGTACCCATGTTGTCTAAAATGTCTGTTTTCGCAGTCATTATTAGACGGGTGCTGTGGTTACGCTGTTGGTCGGGACGTCTAAGAAGGGTCTCACGGATCTCCCATTTCAGGGCGGTCGACTCTTTGGGGCACAGTTGGATGAAATCATTAAGGATTTCACTGGAGGGAAGAGTACTTTTCTCCTGGAGCACAGGCGGGGGGAGTTCCGCCGTAAGCAGGGTTCTACTTCTTCGGGTCAGAAGAGGTTTTTTTGTGTGCCCGGTGCAGCGGGCAAGGGTTCAAGGCCCGGCAAGTCTGCCTCGTAAATGGCCCTGGCAGGGCAAGAGCGAAAAGGCGGAGGATAAGTCCTCCACCGCATGATGGATTGCCACCACTCGATTCTCGGGTGGGGGGACGTCTTCTGGGGTTTGCAGACAGGTGGACTGCCCGCATTTCTGACCGGTGGGTGCAGGAAGTGGTGTCCTATGGGTACAGGATAGAGTTCAGCACTCTACCCCCAGACAGGTTCTTCCCATCAAACTTGAGACTCCCTCAGGGGCGTCGGGAGGCTCTCCTAGAGGCTGCTCAGACGCTCTCCGAGCAAGGGGTAATTGTGCCGGTACCTCCGCTGGAAAGGTTCCGCGGCTTCTATTCAAATCTTTTTGTGGTACCCAAAAAGGGTGGAGTCAGGCCAGTTCTGGACTTAAAAGCACTAAACCACTTTGTGAAGGCGTGAAAATTCAGAATGGAATCTGTCTGTTCGGTCGTGGCCGCCCTGCACCAAGGGGACTTCATGGCGTCTCTGGCTATCAGGGACGCGTACCTCCATGTTCCCATTAGTCTCCGACACCAGCGTTTCCTGCGCTTTGCGGTGGGAGATCTACATTACCAATTTGTGGCACTTCCCTTCGGTCTGGCCTCGGCTCCTCGGGTGTTCACCAAACTGGTGGCCCCGGTGCTGGCGCTATTGAGGCAGAGAGGCATATTGCGGTGGTAGCATACCTCAACAACTTACTCCTGCGAGCGGAGTCTGCTTTGGCCTTGGAGAAGAATGTGGCTATCACCATGGCCTCGTTGAAAGACTTCGGCTGGCTGATCAACATGCAGAAGTCGACGTTGACCCCGTCCTGTCGACTGGAATATCTGGGTCTGATTCTGGACATGGAGCAGGCGAAAGTGTTCTTGCCTCCGGCCAAGTTACTAACACTGCAAGCAGCGGTGTGAACCCTGCTGTCACGCCAGTGGTCCTCCTTACGGTTCTGTATGTGGGTGTTGGGGCTCATGGTTTTAGCCTTCGAGGCGATACCTTACGCCCAGAGTCACACTCGGCTCCTGCAGTGAGCGATTCTGTCACGGTGGGACAAGTCTCCGCTGTCCCTGGACCAGCTGATCAGATTGGATCATCAGACCAGAGGATCATTGACCTGGTGGCTTCGGGCCCCGGCTCTCATGTTGGGGAAGTCTTTCCTCCCCCTGAATTGGTCGATAGTCACGACGGACGCCAGCCTATCAGGCTGGGGGGGGGTCCTGGGGCAGCTGTCTGCTCAGGGCCGTTGGTCGGCGCAGGAATCCCGCCTTCCGAAAAATGTACTGGAGCTGAGGGCAATCAGGCTCTGCATCTCCCACTGGATTGTAAGGCTGCGCAGCCTCCCGGTTCGGGTTCAGTCGGACAACCCCACGGCTGTGGCATACGTGAACCATCAGGGCGGAACGAGGAGCTCGGCAGCGGCTGCGGCTCTCATTCTGCGATGGGCAGAACTTCACATGCCGGCAATCTCTGCCATTTACATTCCGGGCGTAGAAGATTGGCAGGCGGACTTTCTCAGTCGCCAGATGCTGGATCAGGGGGAATGGTCCCTACATCCAGAGGTGTTCCGCCAGATTTGCCACAAGTGGGGCACGCCAGACGTGGACCTCATGGCGTCCAGGTTCAATCACAAGGTGCAGACCTTCGTGTGCAGAACAAGGGACCCATCCTGCACCCTGCTTTACCCTCGCTGGCTTTGACGGCTTGGCTATTGAGTCCCAGGTGCTGAGGGATAGGGGTGTCTCTGACTCCGTGATCCCTACCATGCTTAAGGCACGCAAGTGTACTTCGCGCAAGATTTATCATCGCACCTGAAAGGCCTATATTGCCTGGTGTGAGGTGGGGGGTTGGAACCCCCGCTCTTACGTTGTGTCCCGGGTGCTGGCTTTTTTGCAGCAGGGCCTGGATAACAAGTTGGCATTGAGTACTCTCAAGGGTCAGATTTCGGCTCTGGCGATTCTCTTTCAACGTCCTTTGGCATCACATTCGTTGATACGTACATTTGTACAGGGTGTATGCCATGTGGCTCCTCAGATGCGGTCGCCTTTGGCGCCGTGGGATTTGAATTTGGTACTTTCTGTACTGCAGAAACTGCCATATGAGAAAATCAGGGATATTCCCCTACAATTGCTGTCGTAAAAGGTGGCTTTCTTGGTGGCCATTACATCCGCTAGGCGGGTGTCTGAGTTGGCAGCGTTGTCCTGTAAGTCTCCTTACTTGGTCCTTCATAAGGACAAGGCGGTCTTGCGACTTTCCCCTTCGTTTCTACCGAAGGTGGTCTCCTCTTTTCACATTAATCGATATCGTTCTCCCTTCATTATGTCCGCTCCCGTCGCATCTCAAGGAATGTGAGTTACATTCTTTGGATGTCGTGAGGGCTTTGCGGGTGTATTTGGCGGCTACAGCCTCTTTTCGGAAGTCTGATACATTGTTTGTGCTGACGGATGGTCCGGGCAAAGGATTGGCGGCCTCGTCGGCTACTGTTTCCCGTTGGATCAGACAGACCGTGACCCATGCGTATACTGTTCGGGGCAAGGTACTCCCTTTTCCATTCCACCAGGGCAGTTAGCACTTCCTGGGCTTTCAGACACCAGGCTTCGGTGTCACAGGTGTGCAAGGCGGCTACTTGGGCCTCAGTGCACACGTTTACTAAGTTTTACAAAGTGGATATTTCAGCATCCGCAGATGCTGCCTTTGGCCGCAAAGTTTTGCAGGCGGCGGTGTAGGCGCCGCTGGCGCCTCCTGAGAGGACTCTGTTGGGTACAGTTGTTGTTGTTTACCCACCCCTCTTGACTGACACAGCTTTGGGACATCCCCACTTGTCAAATGAAGGGCTGCGTCTGTCAGTGAACGTAAGAGAAAAAGGGATTTTATTAAAACTTACCGTAAAATCCTTTTCTCTGAGTTCACTGACAGACGCAGCACCCACCCCTCTGTGTTGCGTTTGTATGGCTTGTTACGAACTGATATGCTATGCAGAGCTGGGGGGGTTATATGCTGGAGTGAGGACGGCCCCCTGGGAGGGGTCGGCTTGCTTTTTCTATTTGCCTAGTCTACTCCTAGTAGGATGTGCATAAACCCCACTTGTCAAATGAAGGGCTGCGTCTGTCAGTGAACTCAGAGAAAAGAATTTTATGGTAAGTTTTAATAAAATCCCTTTTTTGCAAAAGCATTTGATACAGTTCCCCATAAATGTTTACTGTACAAACTAAGGTCTCTCAACATGGATCAAAGGGTGAGTACCTGGATTGAAAACTGGTTACAGGGGCGAGTCCAGAGGGTGGTGATAAATGGGGAGTACTCGGAATGGTCTGGTGTAGAAAGTGGGGTTCCCTAAGGTTCTTTCCTGGGACCAATCCTTTTCAATTTATTCATAAACGATCTGGAGGACGGGATAAACAGCTCAATCTCAATATTTGCAAATGATACCAAGCTAAACAGGGCAATAAATTCTCCACAGGATGTGGAAACCTTGCAACAAGATCTGAACAAATTAATGGGGTGGGCAGACAAGTGGCAAATGAGGTTTAACGTAGAAAAATTTAAAATGATGCATTCGGGTACCAAGAACATGAACGCAAACTACTCACTAGGGGGTGAGCTTCTGGGGGAATCTAGGATGGAAAAAGACCTAGGGGTCCTAGTAGATGACAGGCTCAGCAGTGGCATGCAATGCCAAGCTTCTGCAAGCAAAGCTAACAAAGTGTTGGCATGCATCAAAAAAGGGATCAACTCCAGGGATAAATCAATAATTCTCCCCCTCTACAAGTCTCTGATGAGGCCGCACCTGGAGTATGCTGTCCAGTTCTGGGCACCAGTCCTTAGGAAGGATGTCCTGGAACTGGAAAGAGTTCAGAGAAGGGCAACAAAGCTAATTAAGGGATTGGAGGACCTTAGTTATGAGGAAAGATTACAAGCACTGAACTTATTCTCTCTGGAGAAGAGACGCTTGAGAGGGGATATGATTTCAATGTACAAGTACTGTACTGGTGACCCCACCATAGGGACAAAACTATTCAGTGCAAGGGAGAACACAAAGACACGTGGCCATTCACTAAAAATAGAAGAAAGGCAGTTTATCCTTAAACTGCGTAGAGGGTTCTTTACGGTAAGAGCAGTGAGGATGTGGAATTCTCTTCCACAAGCAGTGGTTTTTGCTGGGAGTATAGATAATTTAAAAAAACTATTAGGTGCACACCTAAGGGACCACAACATTGAGGGATATACAATGTAATACTGACACAAAAACACACACATAGGTTGGACTTGAGTCTTTTTTTCAACCTCGCTGACTATGTAACTATGTCTTGTGCAGACCTATAAAATCTCTACCTCCAATTTCTGGAGAAGTATTATGAACTTTACATATGCATAGACATTGCTTTGGTTTTACACTGTTTTGTCTGTATTCTTTGCAATTGGTGCCCTTACTGCTGTCCGGACACTTTGCTTTTTATCTTTTTGTATAAATAAAACCATATTTTTAATTCTATTATCTATCTTGTATATTTGGTAACGAGATAGTCCATTCTCCTTTTCTTTATGGAGACCAGGTTTGGGGAACTGTCTCCGCTCCCAGCTCATCTCTGCTTAAGTCCACATGCCTCTGTTCACCTTTGCACCCCAGCCCATCCTCTCTTTGGTCATGTTGGACCTCTAAACTGTAATCCCTTCTCTGTTTATCTCTTCCCCAATGTTGGCAGCATTCAGCAAAGGTGATGTGGGCCAGGGCTCAGAAAGTTTGACATACCTATGAATGCTGTAACACTTTACATATAAACACTGCCATGATTTACATATCAGTCATGTATGTAGTGCACACAGAGCAGGGCTGGGCAGTATTAGTGGCTCACTGGCACCACTGGGCTGGGCCTATCTAAAGGAAGGGGCCTTGAGCTGCAGCTCCAATGTCAATCTGGCCCTCATGACATAAGAAGTTTAAAGAGGGATGGGAAGATGTTCACAATGATGCAAGAAGTGGGCATCCAAAACTGCAAGGGATAGATGCAAATGTGGACAGAGTACGAACCCTTGTACGCTCACGCTGCTGTTTGTTTTTCTTTTCTTTTACAAGGGGATAGTTCACTATGATTTTATACAACATGGTACAATGGTCAACCAACATTGCTACTTGGAAATTCTTAAAAGGTTACAGGAATCTGGAGAAAAAAAAATGGACCTTTGGCCTGATAAGTGGATTCTCCACCATAACAATGCTCCTGTAGAATTTTTTTTATTTTTACAGTCCATTCTAAGAATTAAATTTCCACGCCTCTTATACTTTTTTTTTTTTTTATAGCTGTAGAAGTACTATAAATACCTGTTGATTTAGCCAGAGATCTTGTGATCTGATAACTTTGTGCTCTCTGACTGTGTACATGGAGGGGTTATGGAGTTGAGGAAGAAATAATGGACTGGAGTTCCACTTCAAAGGATAACTGTCATCCTGTCTTATGAGGGAAATACAAATTGCACACCTTTGCAATATTGATGGATGCAAAACTGAATGATTTGTCTAGACAAGTATTATTAGCATTAGGAGGGCTCAAAAATGCAAACTTGTCCATGTATGCTTTTCAGAGTTTTTTTTTTTTTAAGAAAAAGGATGTAAATTAGTGTTTTGATGTTTGAAAGACAGGTGTGTTACATTGTTCATATCTATCAATAGTATTTAAGTGAAATTAATAGGCAAAGTATTTTTTTTATTTCTTCTTTTTCTCATTTTGGTGTATGCTTTGCACAGTAAAATCTCAAGGAAAATACATTTACATCAAAAACCATACTTTATTTTATGTATCGCAATACAATTTACATATTAAATAACACTATAATATGTTTGATATTGTTTTAGACTGAACAAAAAGCAAAAAATAATTCAAGTTACAAAAGTATATAAAAAAAAAAAAAACATTTTGTTTTTAACATGGTCTGATGAGACAAACTTAGTTGGTGACCAACGGTCTATCCCTATTGCACCCACGGGTAACAGAATTAATATTCATATTAATCCAACTTTCACAATCACTGGCCCTCAATTAAAAAAATTAAATTCTTTGATTGTTTTTATGTTAAATATTGATTACATGGAAAGTTTCCGTCTACACATGTGCACCACCATAAAAAAAAAAAAAAAAGGAAATGTAGAATAACCTAGAAAAAAATTAGCTTTATATGAAAATATAAAATCCTATGATTTATATACCATAGATACAAAGATTCCAGAAGAAGCTTATCAAAGCAAGAAATTTATTTACAATTCTAATGAGTTTTTTTTTCAGCTTTTTGTAAATATGAAGATGAAGAATGACTAGGTGAAAGCATAGCGTTCTATTTTAAGAAACAATGGCTGTATACTATATTCAAACAAAGGAGTCACGACCCCAAATGTTGGGGAGGTGTGACATTTTATAAAATTGGATATCTCCTCCTTTGGAGACGGTTTTTATTATTTTCTAAAACATGTTTTTTTTTTTTTCTTTATTTAGTTATTTTATTTTTTTTGGTTGGTTTTTATTTTTTATTATTACACTTGGTAGAAAATGTGTCCCTTTGCAAATATGTAGAAATTCACAAGAAGATAAATCTGATGGAGAGCCAACCATAGATGGGACATTATTTTGTAAGGCCCAGCTAAGTGTGCCTTTGCCAATCACCTTTGGCCAATTGTAAATGGTGTTTTTTGAAGAATGGAAATTTTTTTTTTTTTTTTTTTTTTTAAACATAATGCTGGTAACAACTGTCAACAGCAATGTTCATAGTCACCAACATGTTCTTTTCAATGAGGATAGGTAATTGTGAGAAAAAAAAAATCTATCTACAGTAAAATACATTTCGGCAGGTCTTTGCGCTCATTTGGAAAACCAGCTGATAAAGAATTTATTTTTTAAAGTTGACAATTGTACCATCTATGGCTAGCATTGGACAAGACAGCTTGTTGGACTTACACGCTTGTTCTGTTTTCTTACGTTTGCAATTTTTTTTTTAAATAGATCAACTGCAAGCTAGAGAGAATGAGTCTACCACAGTGGATTGATGGCAAAACAGTAAGGTCAGAAAGTGCAAACAGAATAGCAAAGATTTTAATTACAATTTCATTGAGAAGTAAACAAAACCAGGTGGTAACACTCTATACTATTCCTTCTTATAAACGTGTGCTGGCACTACTTGCAAAGAAACGTCAAAACCTTACCAATATTAAAGAAATTAAGAAGTAAAACATTGTATACATATATTTTTAAATGCATTGTCTCTTTGGTAATTTGGGTATTAAAAAGTGTGATTTAAAAATGTATTGATTGGTCCGCAATGTAAAACCGTGCACACCTTATAGTGGAGTCTACTGAGAATGATAGTCGGACAATATTAAGGTTCAGTAGATCAGTATTATACCTGTATAGCTAATTGCATTTTAAAGTTGAATACGTGTATAATTTATGGTAGCTGCAATGGAGTCTGGCCTCAAATTGCTCCCTGGGCTTCATCGTGGATCCATAAGGATGATCCGCACAACCAGATGTTGCTCTAAAAGTCTTGGTATTTATTTAAAAAACAGTCTACAAAAATACAGATAAGGTCAGTTGACACATTTCAGCCTACAAGGCCTTTGTCATGACTAAGTCCTTATAGGCTGAAACGTGTCAAATGACCTTATCTACGTTTGTAGACTGTTTTTTTAATAAATACCAAGACTTTTAGAGCAACATCTGGTTGTGTGGATCATATTTATGGATTACCTATCTCAGATGAGTGACTGTGGATCAAGCATCTGTGAGTTCTATTAACAAAGCGTTGTATGGGTAGTAGCACAGAACCTTTTCGTTTGCAATATTTGGGCTTCATCATGGATGCCTGTTTTCTATGATGGCAGATATTAATTGCCCAGTTTCAAGCACCTCAAAGT
This sequence comes from Glandirana rugosa, assembly GCA_018402905.1. Lineage (NCBI taxonomy): Eukaryota > Metazoa > Chordata > Amphibia > Anura > Ranidae > Glandirana > Glandirana rugosa. The sequence goes on along the minus strand of BLSH010303913.1, from coordinate 218,892 downwards.
GAATAATTATTACATGCAGTTGAGGGGCTAATGCCCTTGTCTCAATATTATCTTGTCCCTACCCTGTAAGATTATGACACAGGCATAAATAGTGAGTTGAGAGATTCCACCAATTAGAATTTAGGCAGGAAACAGAAGTGGTTATGGGACGGCTCTTCAACATCAATGTAAATATATCCATCAAGGGAAGTGGTTTATATTGCATAACACCACCCAGTTGTCGGTGCCACCAAACTATGTACAATCTGCCTAACAGATGAGCTCTATATAGTTACCTTGAAGGACAAAGCTACCAACAACTGGCATTAGAATAGGGAATCATTCTTTTTTTTTTAATGTCAGATACCCAGTGCAATACATTTAGGCATGAAACGTTAAATTGAAAATCAAGATAAGTATAGATGACTCAAAGTTTTACCTAACATGTAACCCAACCCCGGCCTTTCTCATAACACTTGAAGGCAACCTTGACATTGCTTGGGCCATACGAGCACACCAGGAGTGATGTGTGCACACAATTCCCGAGCTGTGCACGTTGCTAAGTGTGGAGTCAGTGATGCCATGACTCCGCCTCCTGAGCTTCAGCCCTTGGACGGGAGAAATTCACAGGGCTGTGATGGGCGCAGACAAAGAAGTACAGATAATGCAATTTAGATTCTAAGGAGGAAAACAATAACAAGGTGCATGTCTTTAAACATTACTTATTATGGGGTTTACAACCACTTTAATAAAGCCAAATATATTGGGAGAACCTGTTTTGTCCTGTCAGTTTTTGAATTAGTTTGTGCCTTACTGCTTCTAAATCACTTTTGATCTTCACCATGATCTTCCATCATTGATGCCTATGTAAGTTATTGCGGTAATGGCTATCTTAGAAGGTAGCCTGAGTCCCGTCTGCCTTAGGCTGTGCTTGCCCCTAACACCTGCAGCCTATAGGGTTCATGGAAATAATTGTCTTGGAAAGTCTGCACTTACCATATTAACGCCAACACGATCAGGCCTCAAACGTGAGACTGCCACTCCAAAAAACACCAAAGCGCATACTGTGGTACTGAAAACTCAGACCACTGCTTTAGGATGGTTGTTGGTGAGCAGAATTGCTCACACTGATGAAAAGCTTTGGCGGGGAGATCTCCAAGCAGAGTTTCTGAGTTATTACAGTGAACCTGTACTCCATTTTAGACCTTTAAAAGTACTACTTTAGATCAGGCATTGCAAAGTATTTGCTTTGTAGTGATAAAAGTCTTTTCTGACTTGGTTTCACTTGATTGCTGAAGTCAGACTTTGCCTGTGTAACTAAGCTTTTCGTCTACCTCTCCCTTCTCCATAGAGGGGTACTTTACTGGTCACAGCTATGATGGCAAATAGTGGGAGAAGCCATAAAATGTATTCCCTTTTTTTTCCTATTTGGCCAACTGAACATCTAGAATCACTATTGATCAAGGGGTAGAAAGAAATAATTAGCATGGCTCCACTCACTATCCTAAAATATGGAATAAACCTGATGGGATTGAGACATGTAGACTTACTGTTCAGTGGAGGGTTTTTTGGTTCTCTGTTGCCTGTCAGGTTATACCTTTCCATGAAGTCAAGGAAAGTCAGGCTACAATAAGAAAGCAAAACTAAATCAGAGCGTTTCAAAGTAGCAGCTTTTCTGGCTAACAACCGTAAGATCACGCATTGTGTGGTGTTGTCTATTACTTATGAAATTTTTGAAATAAAGTACACATTCAGTTTAAGCAGCGTGCCAAAAGCCATTCAATGTACCCGCATACCTTAACCCACAAGCCAGAACAAAGTGTGCTTTATTTAGTATTACAGGAAAAACACTTGCATATGTAAATAGTATGTGATAAAGTTCTGTTCTAGGTCCTAGACAAGCTGCATCTTTCAACAGATACAGGTTTTCCCCTTACAACTGTTTCCATGGTATTACTTAAAGCAGTAGTCAAGTCCGCTTTGTGATTTTTACCTACAGGTAAATCTATAAGGTTTACCTGCTGGTAAAATGAACATCTCCTAAATGTTCACCGTTTAGGAGATATTCACCCTGGATGCAGCCGGTGACGCCATCGGTGCATGCGCATACCATGCTGGACCTTAAGAGCACCATGCCATAACTGAGGTCACCGTGGCCACTCACACAGCCGGAGTTCATGAACCCTGAAGGAAGAGTGGGGAAGATGGAAGCCCTCTCAGTGGTGACAGTGTGCCACTGGAGGGCTTCGTTGCCATGCATACTACCACATTATACTATTATTTTGCAGGGAAAAGTTTTTTATTGCAGCGGTTTACTACTGCTTTAACTCCTAATCTCATTCATGTTCTGTGATTGCTAGACATCTGAGAAAGAAAATTTGCAGCTGGTTGGGACTAATTTTTTTTGAACATTGGTTGGTTGACTTGGGTACAACCAGCCAGTTGGATTTTTTTTATAGCCACAAGCAGTAATCATTGTGCTCTGCTGGCCAGGAAGGCTGCTTGCTGGCAGAACACAATAGTGCGGTGGGAAGGATTCCCCCCATCAGCACTAAAAGTGTTGATGGGGGGGGGGGAAATCAAACAATTTTTTTTCCTTCTACCTGCGCTGGAAGGAAAGAAACTCAAATCACCTAAGGCAGGCCATACACGGTGCAAATTTCTTTCCTGCAAGTACGGGTGATTCCCCAAATCACCACAAACATTGCAGACAGGGGAATCCCTCCGACCGAGCAATTGTCTCCTGCCAGTGGGGCTGGCTTCCCTAGAAGACAGTGATTATTGCTAGCGGCTATAGCAGCCACTAGTGAGAATTGCAAGAGAATCCAGCAGGCTGGTTGTACAATCAATACATCAACTTGGTACATTCAGCCTGCACATTAATAGGTTGAATCTCTGCTGGTTCCCGCTGGCCCGGCTGAGATTCAAACCATGTATGGTCGTACTAAGTCATGCTCAATCAACCGGATAACCGCATATCCACTATTACCTGGCAGACTACTCTTTGGTTTGGTAATATCTAAGACAAACTATTTTTAAATAAAGAATAAGCTTGACAAAAGACATCAAACGCCTACAATCCCTTATCTTTGTCCACTACTGCTGATTATGCAAGGGTGGCCTGTTTGCACTGGCTGGAAAAAAACAATTCCATCCTAACTACAGTAAGACATGAACTTGGATGCCATTAAGTTTACTAATAGGGGCTATAAACGGCTTCATAACTTTTATAGTGTGACATTCTTTTTAGAATACATTTATAACATGACTCATACAAGGTTTAAGAGAATGCGTCTCCAGTGAGGAACCTTTCATTTTTACACAATAATTCATTTTGAATAATATGAATTCACAGTTTTTTTTTTTAGTATAGTTATGTTACCAACTAAATTGTATTTTTTTTTTAAAAGGCTTCACACTGTTGATGAACCCATACTATATAATTTTATCTTATGATTATCTGACAGTAAGTTGTCAGTATAACTTAAAAAAAAACTATAATTATGCTTGAGGCCAGGGAGAAATGAAAACATGTTACCAGCTTTTCATCACAGTCTATCACTGTTTTCAAAGGGAGTGAGCAAAAAAAATGGGTATGCTGCATGGGATCTGATTTTTAAAGTATGTTATGGGGCTCATTCATTGTTGGCCACTTATCTCTCCATAGACTAGACAATGATGGGATGCAGAGGGAAAACCATCAAACCACAGTGACTGAGATCGATAGAGAGGAGTACAAGGTGTGGATACGTGCATGAATGAGTAAAATGCCTCTCTAGCCCTACTTTTTACTACATTTTTTTTTTTTTTATCATTCTCGTTTTCATGTTATTTTTGTGTTTGCAAATTTTACCTTCACGCTGCATTCCTCTCTGGATGAAGAATGCGGGGGACCAGCAAGCAGAGCCATGGGTGGCTTTTAGTGGTCACCATTGAAAATGTATAATGCTACAAAGTAAATGCTAGAGCTTAAATTAAATGTAAACCCAGTTTAATAAAAAAAAAAAGAAACTTCAAAAGGTAATTTTTAATATTTTGAAATCTGCAGCTTTTATTAAAATCTGGTGATCCTGCCATGAAGTTCAATCACTTCCTGTTAGAGGATGACAATGTCCTAATTGCTCTTTTGCATTGTCACCCTTACATATGCTCTCCTGGAGACCATCAATGTCTGGGTTATGGCCTACCCTTGAAAACAACAGGAAACTTGTCCCATGATGTGCAGCTATCACAGAAGTGCATGCATGTAAGCAGGAGATTAACGACAATGAAATGCAACAAGATAGAAAATAATTTCTTATTAAAAAAAAAAAACATAGCAGCGGTTTGATACTCTGTGCAATAGCACACTAAAGGCTCGTACACACACGCCAATGATCATACGACTGCATGTCCAACTTTTGCCCAAATCGGCTGTCGGTGGTTTTGGCTAGCGTACTGACGGTAATCAAGTAATCGTCCAACGTATAAAGAGGAAGTTCAGGTAAATGTGATTTGTGAATTAGGAACGCAGGTTTACACGAACTAACACTTCCTGGATTTCGAGCTTGCGTGTTTGCACTTCCAACTTTTGTTGGTCCAACTTCTGTACACACGAGCCAAAAATTGGCCAACGCCTTGTTGGTCAACAAAAGTTTTCTAGTCTTGTCAGGCAACTTCTGTTGGATGACAATTGGAAATCAGCTGTCGAATCATACATACTAACGGTCGGATTATCGGCCAACAGGCTGTTGGACAACCGTTGTTGGCCAACAATCGGACTGTGTGTACGGTAGGGTTGGCACATCATCCCTTTAATCTAGGACACATATGAATTGCATAGGCTCTGAGGCTAATTTAATGCAGATAAGGCACCAAGTGAGTTTAATTACCACCTTAATCAGCCACAGAACCTGTGTAATTAATACGTGTCCTGGATCAAAGGGATGATGTGGCAACCCTAGTGTACGGGCCTTTAGGGGTTGATTTACTAAAGGCAAATCCACTCTGCACTACAAGTGCACGTGGAAGTGAAGTCAATTTAGATCTGAGGGATAACTGCTGATTTCTATCATCTAATCATATGCAAGCAAAAATGCTGTTTTTTATTTTCCTTGCAAGTCCTCCTCAGATCTACAGCGACTGCACTTCCAAGTAACTTGCAGTGCAGAGTGGATTTGCCTTTAGTAATAAACCTCCCTGTGTCATGCAGATAGGGTTTACATTTTCTTTAACTATAGAATATGTGCAAGATCAGGTGCTCTTATTATACTTGTAAATTTACCAGCTGCATGCTTACAATACAATCTGACAGCTATTAACTGCTAATTTTGCAGCCTGAGTTATATTTGTTACATGTTCCCATTAAGAACAACACACTCAATAACTTAAAATACAGGTAAAAACCTACCCTTTTAATGCAGAGCTCAATGTGCCCTTCCTTGATTGGTCGCTGTCCATCACCAGCATTTTCTATGGGGTGCCAGTCTTCGGCCAGCTATTGACTGGATGATGTCACTCCTGCCTATGTGCAGGAAGTCAGTCATTCCAGCCCACAGCTGCAGAAGACAGTGGGCAGGCAGTGTATTTTGGATGTCTCTTCTGCAATAAACAGTCTGCTTGCTTGCAGTTTTTGACAGCAGGACTTTAGTTATGCTATGTTTAACATAACCTTGTTTGTATTGTGCTCGCAGCTCCTCATTATTCATTGTAAACTAGACATGAACACTGTGTGTCCGAACAGGGTTAAAAGTTTAGAAACTAGCCTCCTGCATTGTATATTAATCAGGAATAGCTAGAGACGCTAAAGCCGGGTACACAGGGGCTGAATGTCGGGAGACAACAGCCGGTTAATAAAAACAAACTGGCAGTCTGTTTGTATGCTGGCTTCAGTTGGACCTGCATACTGGAGAACCAACAGCCGACCAACTCCCGATCAGCGTTCTCCGTCAATGGCAGAGAGCGCTGATCAGACTGTTCTGGCGGGGGCAGGGTTGGCAGAACACAACAGCTCAGCGGAGTAGATCGCTGAACTAACCTTGCATGGTTAGTACAGCGGCTCCGACTGGAGCTGACAGGTTTTTTTTTTTTCGTTCAACCCGTGGGATTGAACGAAAAAAAAAAACGAATAGTGTGTACCTGGCTTGAGACTGTCCAAGAATGCTTACAATCTGCCAATTACATCTTCTCATCAGAAACATCTAAAAAGGTAAGAAATATTTTTGAAAAATACATTTTAGGTATGTTGTGTGAATGGAAACACAAACATATTATGGGGTTTTCTCAAATTTACTGCAAAAGTAATTACACTCAGTTGGAGCTTGCAGAAGGCTAAAGGCTCATTCACAGCATAAAGGTGAGTCCAAGCATGCATGTACTCTTACAATGTGATTTCAGCAGCCCGTTGGGCAACCGTTTTAGTGGGTTGCCCAACGTGCTACAAACTACATTGGAATGTGGTGTAATGCCTTTTGGTGGCTGTGAACACACCCGCTTTTGCTAGATGTGAGGAGTTGCTACTAAGAACTATTCGCAACCACGCTCATTTGTAGAAGGCAACGCGTTTCGGTGGTGTGAACCCCTAACTGTTGCTTTTTACATTTGACCGCATCCGTTTACAAGAAAAATAAGCATTATGAGTCACAGGCTTTTCCATACCCAGAATTAATGGAGTATATTCTTCACTCCTGATGGCTGAATGGAGTAGTGGGGGAGCAAAAAAACACAAGCTCTTTCAAATAGTAGCTTTAAAACATAGCTGCTACTTTTCCCTGCAAGGTCAAAGTGCAAGTTTAGAAATTGAAAAATACGTATCATTCAGTCTCATTAAAGAACTACTGAACTCTGGAAGCTTTGTCCAAAAAAGACAGAGGGCAAAGGCTCTCTGCAGCGGATATTTTCCTCATTACTGACTTACCTATCCCTTGTTCTGCACCGTGCCTTCCCATGCTAGAGCCTCCCAACAAGTGAGCAACAAAGTAGTGACACCACCAAATCTCCTGAGACTAGCAGTCAAAGCTAGGAGTGCCTTAAATTCACACTGCAAGTATATGTCTATGAGACTGTAGACAAAGGAGTGCCTAGACCCGATCATATCAGGAAGTCACAGATACTTTTCATGACAAAATATACATTTTACAGTGTACTGCTTAGTCACAAACAATGCTTATAGCTGTTACTTCTGAATGGCTTTTAAAAAATCTTCAGTTTTTAGGTTCAGTTCCACCTAAGGATGCTTGCTTAAAAAGATGAACGGAAACATTTTGAATTTTCCCAATTCAAATTATTAAAGAAAAGTTTTTTTTCAAAATGTTCCTCTCAACAGAATTACTAATATGCAGCAGTGTGCTAGAATTGCAAAGCTTCAATTATTTATATTTTGGATATTGAAAAATCTCAAGTTAAGGTAGTTGCCTTTTAAATTACCCATTTGAGTGTTTTTTCAGAAAAGGACAATTCTCATAATGACTATTAAACATGTTTAGTGCATGTTTTATGCAGTGTCAGAATGTCAGTTTAGCATCATTCATTGGTTTAGGAAAGTGTCCTATAGACACAGTCCTAAGAGACAGACTCCTTTAACCACTTACCAACCAGGGCCCTTTTTTACATTTGCTGGTTACGAGCTAAAAACAGCTAGAAAATTACTTGGAACCCCCAAACATTATATATATATTTTTTCAAACACCCTAGAGAATAAAATGGCGATCGTTGCAAAACACACGGTATTTGCGCAGCGGGCTTTCAAGCGCAATTTTTTTTTTTTAAATTTCACTTTGAGTTTAAAAATAAGACAACAGTAAAGTTAGCCCATTTTTTTTTGTATACTGTGAAAGAGGATGTTACGCCGAGAAAATAGATACCATACATGTTATGGTTGAAAATTGTGCACACTCGCGGAATGGCGACAAAGTCCGGTACTTAAAAATTTCCATAGGCGACGCTTTAAAATTTTTTAATGGTAACCAGGTTAGAGGTGCAGAGGAGGTCTTTTGCTGGAATTATTGCTCACACTCTGGCGATCGCAGCGATACCTCACATGTGTTGTTTGAACACCGTTTCCATATGCGGGCGCGACTTACATATGCGTTTTCTTTGCTGCGCAAGCTCGCGGGGGCGGTGGCGCTTTAAATTTTTTTTTTAAATTTTATTTATTTTTAACACTGTTCCTTTTAAAAACAAAAAATTCTGATCACTTTTTTTGGCATCACAAGGAATGTAAACATCCCTTGTGATAGTAATATATTTTGACAGGTACACTTTTTGGAGGGCTGGGGGGGTCGAGTAAACCGGAAGTGACGTTATGACGTCGCTTCCAGAATTTGCCGAAGGAGACCCAATCTGAGCCGACTCCGGCTTCTATCAGGTCTCCTTCTAGCCAGCGGATGTGCCGGATCGTCGCTCCGGTCTCCCGGTGGGACGGGAGGCCGGAGAAGAGTGGCGGAAGGCGGCGGGTGTCCCCTCCCGCCCTCGGGGATGACGGCCGAGCGGCTCCCGAGCCGGATTGGTCGTTATTCCCGGATAGCTGACCATGCACTTTAAAAACGATACCGGGATATAGCCTGTAGCTGCAGGCTATTTCCCGGTACAGCCACCGCCTATTTACGGTGCTGGTCGGGAAGTGGATATAGAACTGTCCACTGTAAGGATACACCCCTTCATATCACCTGGAGCTCCGATCATCACTGACAAGAGAGCTGTTTTAGGACAGAATGGATACCTCCATTGTACGTAGGCCACAATCATGTATTACAGAAAAAAAACAAAGACACAGACAAGAATTTCCAAACAATAATGTATATAAAATTGAGTATCACCATTACACCTTCACATGGTATCCATTAAGCAACTGCAATGATTATATGGAGTACAGTCTTAATTCTTACAAAATTGAAATTATTTAGAAACCACAATTCATTCTACATTTAAAACTCCTTCATTATTCCAAACGTCATGCTTGTTCAACATTTTTGACAATACTACTTCCCCTGAGAAATAGTTTGGCCAACAAAGTTTTTGGCCACCAAGGTTACTCAATTTTAAGTTTTATTCAAGTGCTTCTCAGAATCAAATATTACATTTACCCAAAAACAAATGGCAGATTTGGGTGGACATCAGAAGATTTAATCATCTAATGGCTGAGTATACCTATGAGCCTTTATAAGGAAGATTTTACTTGCTACAATTTTCAGCATAGGAATTCTGAATGGAAAATCTGGCAGTTGAACAGAGACCCCCAATGTGATATTCAGGGGAGATGAGCAAGGCTGAGAACACAGGGCATAGTTCCAGAGAGAATTTAGTTTTGGGTGGGGCAGCCCTCCCAAAGGCATTTGTCAGAATGTTCTTTAGTCTGGCAGAGCCAAGGCTCCTATTCCCTGGCTCCTGAAAGCACTGCAGTTGTTCTAAATGATGGAGGTGGGATCTGACCTAGAAATACTGCCATTTCTAAGAGCCAGGCAATAGTAGCCTTCAGAGTCTGGGCGATTGCTGTCTATCACAGCCAAAACAGCCTCCCTTTATTCTCAGCTAGGTGATAGCAACTGGACAAATGAACTTTGGGTTGGTTCACTTAGCTCTTTCATAGCAAGTTTAGTTAGGTTAGTTTTTCAATTCCTTTGCCTTATCAGACAGGGGTTTACAGCTGTCAATCAGGTTCATCAAATGCTACAGTATACTACAATTGGCAGGACTTTGGCTATTAATAATGATTGGGGTTAGCTGTGGAAAACAGCTGGTTCCTGGGGGGAAGGTTGTTTGAGCTTGACAAAGGGCACAGAGACATCTGTAATGTTAATATTTTTGACACATTTCAAAAGGATTGGCACTACTTGTCATGGTATTTTCGTCACAGACTATGATATAAAGGCTTTTCCCTAATTTAGGTGCTAGTTTTTTTTTTTTTTTTTTTTCCAAAATTCCACATTGGCCCCCACAAACATTGCATCTTTTGTCCATTTTAACACACAAAAAAAAAAACAGAGGACGTGTCCAAAGTGAGCTATTGTATACTGTCACTATTTCATACGTTTAGCCCCCTTTGCAATAGGAATGCACCCTGATTGCCCCACATTTGATGCCAGTGTATTGAGAACCAAAGTTACTGGGAACAGGGTCCACTGTTGTCACTATGAAGAAGTTGGTCCAGAGCAATGATGTGCAGCTCATGCTGAAGCAAGTGCATGTAGAAAGGAAGTGGCAAAAAAACAGATGAGGGCAGTTGCACGGAGATTCCAAAAAAAAAAAAAGGGATGACCAAAAGGTGAAAACTGTATTTTCTAAATCTCTTGATGTCAATAAAAACACATGCTCTATGGCTCCTTAGAATTGTTGGCAAAGTTCTAAATAGTGGCTAGCTCTTAAATATGACTTCCATCCCACAAACACTGTCGAGGGCGTGACACTGGTGTAAAGACATTAAAGGTTTCTCGTAGATTAATCAGAATAACCCTTGGTGAGTAAATAATGCGTCAGTACACTAGTTCATGTGTCCGTCACGGACAAAACCAAGACACATCAGGACTAAAACACTTAAGTATGTCGCGTACATCTATAGTATTACCTACCTTCAGTATAAATTCTCGATCGGTGATAAATCTTGAAACGGTTGTTAAGATTCCTCGGTATCTCGTACACAAAAATAACTGTAGTTCTCTAAATCTTTTATGTCAAAAGTGGAAAACCAGTAGGGAAAAAAAAAAA
>BLSH010303913.1:167815-195877 GCA_018402905.1 Glandirana rugosa | reverse complement strand
ATTTGATTGGCCAGATATCAATGAATCATTTTTGAAACTAGATAAAAATTTATATCCGTGATATAACCGGGATACGTTTAGGTCACCATGATAAGGTCAGTAATTTCTCAGGGATTTGTAAACTTTGTTACCGAAACTTTACTTTATCGAGTTGAGAAATTGGTGAAGGTGTGACGGATGGCATATAAGTGCCGCCGTCACACCTACGCAGGGCGCTTAGCGGCATTTATTCGCAACTAAACGCCCCCCGACGATCCCCCGCGCATGCGGGCGGCACGAGGACTCCTAACACGGGCGCCGAACCCGCCTGGGCTACAGGCGGCCGCTCGGCGCTACTCGCCGGTGTCGTTTTCTTGCCCCTTGGCGACTACATTTGTGCCCCGTTCTTTTGCTGTGGCCGCTCATCGCGGCTCGCCGGCGGACATCGGGTCCGCCCAAGCCGCGGGCACAATCCTCAGGAGCACGGCGGGCGTACGCGCCCCCTAGCAGCCCCCCGCAAATCAACGCTTATTTACGGCGATTCGCGGGACGCATCCACACTGCCGCCGTGAATATACGGTAGGCAGTGTGGAAGTGGTTAAAGAGTTGAGCTATTTCATTTCAAAGCCATTGTTTCAAATGTTTAGGGACTCTTTAATGACTGGAATAGTACCACTGGATTTGCATAGGGCCAATATAGTGCCTATATTTAAAAATAGATCAAAGTTTTTACTAAGTAACTATAGACCGGTTAGTTTAACTTCTATAGTTGGGAAGATACTGAAGAGAGTTTAATAAAATACCACATAGATGAATTCTTGCTGGAAAAAATATTGTAAGCAACAGACAGCATGGAATCATGAAAGACAGAAGCTGTCAGACAAATCTGAGTTCTTTTTATGAGGTGGTAAGTAAAACCTTGGACAGAGGGGTGGCTGTGGACAAGCATTTGACCCCGTTCCCCACACACAGCTCATGTGTAAGGTAAAGTCTACAGGCTTGGAAAGATCAGTTTGTAAATGGCTAGAAAGCTGGCTAAAAAGACAGAATTCAGAGAGTAGTGGTTAATTATTCTTACTCTGAATGGTCTAAGGTTATCAGTGGTGTAACCCAAGGTTCAGTTTTGGGACCGATACTTTTTAATATATTTATAAATGATATTGGGTCTGGGATCAAAAGTACCATTTCAGTGTTTGCAGATGACAACAAGCTATGCAGTGTAATAACATCCTTACAAGCAGACCTCAATGCACTGTTTCATTGGGCAACTATGTGGCAAATGAGGTTTAATGTTAAAGTTATGCATTTGGGGGCTAAGAATATGCATGCATCATACATACTAGGGGGAATCCATAGTGGAGAAGGATCTGGGGGTTTTGGTAGATCATAAGCTTTATAGGATGCAATGCCAATCTGCGGTTTCCAAAGCAAGCAAAATCCTTTCTTGTATTAAGAGAGGTATGGACTCCAGAGAGAGGGACATCATTTTGCCCCCCTGTACAAATCATTAGTAAGTCCTCATCTGGAATATGCAGTTCAGTTTTGGGCACCAGTTCATAAAAAGGATATCAGGGAACTGGAGAAAGTGGAGAGAAGTGCATACAAACTGATAAGAGACATGGAGGAGCTCAGCTATGATGAAAGATTAGAAGAACTGAATTTGTTCTCTCTTGAGAATAGGAGATAAAGGGGGGATATGATCAACATGTATAAATATATATCTGTTACATATGGTGAAATTGGTGTTGAGTTATTCACTTTAAGGTCATCACAGAGGATAAGGGGGCACTCTTTACTTCTGGAGGAAAAGATATTTCATCCCCAAATATGGAAAAGTTTCTTCACAGTAAGAACTTTGAAAATGTGAAATAGACTCCCTTAAGAGCTGGTTTTGTCCAGCTCGGTAGATTGCTTTAAAAAAGGCCTGTATTCTTTCATAAATGTACATAATATAACTGGGTACTGACATTTATAGGTAAAGTTGATCCAGGGAATATCCGATTGCCTCTCGGGGAATCGGGAAGGGATTTTTTTCCCCCACTGGAGTAAATTGGATAATGCTTTGCTGGGGTTTTTTTGCCTTCCTCTGGATCAACTGTGTGTATAAGACTGTGTGTACAGGACTGTAGGATTCCCCCCCTCCCCCACACTTTTATTGGTTGAACTAGATGGGCTTGTGTCTTTTTTCAACAAGATTATGTAACTATATTCCAGTAAAAAGTCTTCTAACAACTGGCAGACTTTACACATCTGGAATAACTTTAGCTGCACACCAAGACTTTTTATTGAACACTTTTTTACTTTCCACAAAACAAATGAATCCTGCCCCAGCTTTCACACACTCTATAAGATTCACATTTGTCCAAGGCAAAAACATGACATTTGCATGGAAATGGCCCAAATAATTTTTATAGTATCGGATGCTGGCAATCTGGCAACATATGGCAGCGGGCTAATGACTTGCAAATTTTTCTAGAAGAATTTGATAACCTCAAACTCCAAACAAATTAAAGCACAAATCATCAAATTAATACAGCTGTGCCTTGGCATTTGGAGATTCATATTTCTCAAACTAATTTGTGGACATAATTATTCCTGGGTTTTAAATTGTAAATTTACAGCAATTTCCACTTCGAAAAGAAGGGAGGGGAAAAAAACTCATTTTCAGCTACATTTCCTTTAGTGATAATTAGAGAAAGAACTGTGTTTAATGTGCATTATGGCTAGAAAAAAAAATTACAATTTATGACGAATATGCCAGGCATATTTACTCATATGTAACATAATTAATGAGGTAAAATACCCAAGATCATAATTCAGGTTTAACTAAACCAAAGTTGAATAAAAACAGTACAAATTATTTCTTTGTTTCGTGTAACTGCTCAATTGCCCTTGTGACAGAAGTTAAATTAAATCCTACCTATATTTATTTCTTTTGCAGAGTATAATTCTTAATTATATTCCCTTGCAAAAATCATCCTTTAGTATGCACATGGTGCCAATGCATTATGCAGCACTTTACAGAGTGTGCAGAACCATTCCCACCAATCACTGCCTCCAGGAGGTGTTCACAATCTGACCACACCCAAATGTACACAAGGGGCAATTTGGGAGGAAGAAACTTAAGGCTACTTTCACATGAGGACGGTGTTAGCGGTAAAGCGCTGCTAGTTTTAGCAGCGTTTCACCTTTATTGTAGTGGCACAATAGCCCGTTATGCAGGCGGGAGCGGGTCGCTTTTAACCGTGACCAAGGCAGTGTTCAGCCGCTTCGGAAGTGCCGCCCATTGATTACAATGGAGGGGGCGGTGTAGGAACCGTGCATACACCGCTCAACGCACCGCCCCAAATACGCTGATTACAGGACTTTTTTTCTCATCCTGCAAGCGCACTGCCCCAGTATGAAAGCACTCGGGTGGGGGGGGGGGGGGGGGATTGTTCAGGCGCTGTACAAGCGCGATTTTTTTTTAGCACCGCAGTGCCTGAAAAACTATCCAGTGTGAAAGGAGTCTAAAAGATAAGTTCACCTTTACAAACAAAAAATAAGAAATGCAGAACGTGGGTGTAAGGCCACTGTCCTGCAGACTGTGTATCTATCTTTCTGTACCTTCATTACGGACAGGCGGTTACTGAATGACAGGAAGCTCAATAAACTACCTAGAGCGCTCAACAACATTGTGGTAGTTCATTAAAGACTACAAGCCGATAGCCGTAGGGATCTGTGACATGGCCGTACTCTCTTTGAATTGGGACAGCAGGTGTGGGGAGAAGATCCCCGGCTTGCTGTCACAAGGAGGGGGGATAGGAAGAGAGAGGGATCTGATGCTGAACATGCTGCATGTTACACCCTAAATATGGGTGTAACATGTTCAGACAGGTGAACTTATCCTTTAACCCAATAGTATGTTTTGGACCATGGGAGGAAACCAAGTACCTGGAAGAAAGTAAACACATGTAGAATATATAAACTCCATGCAGATAGTACTAACGTTGGATTCAAACCCAGTATTATAAGGTAGGAGTGCTAATCACATAACCTAGTGACAGCACCTATCTCTAATAATATGTCTTCTTAATTATATTTGGGCCTAAAGCCTAGTACACACAATGAGATCAGACAAATGACCATCCGCTTTTTTTTTTTTTTTTGGATGCTAATCTCACATCGAAACTGAATAGGTTAGTAAAGTACAAAAATTCTCGTACGACAGAATAAAAATTCAGAAGTGATGTAATGTATTTGTACTGTATCTCTGAACGAAAACTGTGCCGATTAAACGAAAATCGTATGATCTAGTGTCGTACGAGAAACATTTTCGTGTTTCTCCCTTTCGGACAACAGCTGTGTACGAACAATCAGATTATCGTACGATCCCTTTGAAAAGCGGTATATTTGTACGATATTTTGATTGCGTGTACGAGGCGTAACTCAACTTGAGGTTAATCAGTTAAAGCGGAGTTCCACTGTGTTTTAAGTTTATTAACTGTCAGTAGCTACAAAAAGTGTAGCTGCTGACTTTTAATAAACACACACTCACCTGTCTCCCGGTCCAGCGATGCAGCTGGCAGGAGCCTCCGATCTCTCCCCCTCCCCTTCACGGCGCCATCATTCTTACTGTGGGCACCTGACCGTGACAGGAAGAGGCTTCACTGCGTGCACTGCGCATGCGTGAGCGGCGCTGCACTTTTTGATTGGTCCTGAAGTCTTCTAGGACCTGTCCTGTGTTCCAGAAGACTTCGGGAGGGAGGGGGAAGGAGACCTTCCACTTCCGATCGCCTAAGGCGACCGGAAAGGAAGTACCCCAAAAAAATCGGGTATCCACCCCCCCCCCCCTTCTCCCCAAAAGCTCAGTATCAGGAGCTGGGGAGGAGGTCTTAAAGCGGAAGTTCCACTTTTGGGTGGAACTCCGCTTTAAATACATTCCAGCTGCATCAAAACAAAAGGCGTGCAATGTCTTACAGCTCATTTCCTCCAGAAAGTAGCTAGAGCAAAAAAAAAAAATCTGCCAGCATGCTGTAAAATAGGACCCTTGCTCTCTATGTGGAAGCAGTGGTCTCTCTGAAGAGCTCAGACATACCCCCTGCTGAGTCAGAGCTAGAACTCTCCAGTCAGCAGGGAGCATGGGTGTTGTTGAATGGAGAGCTATTGCTTTGATTCTGCAGGGAGCTTTAATAGAATATGCAGAGACACCACTGCTTCCACACAACACAGTGGCAAGGGTCCTTTCTCTACAGTTTGCTGCCAGGGGACAGGCTTTTATACTAATGATGTGGCTGCTTTGTAGAAAAAGATTATATTAAAAATAAATAAGTAAACAAAGTCTTTGCATACATTTGTTTTTATGTACCTGGAATGTATGTAGCTAATTCAGTGCCAGTTTACATGGCAATCCCGACATTTAGCGTGCGATTCTGCGTCTATGTTTACAGGCATGTGTAATACATTTACAACATGCTTGCTGTGCATTTTTTGGTCATTATGATTTTCTTTTTTTTTTCTTTACCGAGTTGAATTTTCATGCATGTTCATGTGCGTTCTGGTATGTTTATGAGCAAAAAAATGCAACAAGTTTTATAAGAAAACACTGCAATGGTGTGAACTAGGCTAACTGAAATACATTCATTTTTCTTGCATATGCATTAGTACTGCATTTAAAAAAACATTCAACTGCATCTGGTGTGAACATTGAAATGCTTTGAGCTCCGGTGTTTAGCAGAGGTGCTATGAAACCAACTCTCAGGCTGGCCATACACCGTACAAATTTGTTCAGTGGGTGGCGCTGTCATCACCCTCCCCACCCAACATCTTTGGAATGAAAAATCTGAGGAACTGGACATAAAATTGTTGTCCAAACAGAAGCTGCATCCAATTAGATGCAGGCGCCATACTGGTATTTTGACATCTGTTAGGGCTGGCTATCAAAATTCAATAGCCACAGAGGGAGATTTGTTTATCTGTGCTGTATAGCATTGATGAAGGAATCAGATTTTTTTTAAAGCGTGCAGCTTAAAGCGGTTGTCTCCCCTCCGAAAAAAAAAAACCCTGCAAGGCAAAGGCATAATGAGCTAGTATGCACAGCATACTAGCTCATGAATTACTTACCTCAGAATGAAGCTCCCGCAGGTCCGCCTGGTCCCCGAGGAGGGAGCTGCCATCTTCCTTCCGGGTACGCGGCTCCGGCGCTGTGAGTGGCCGGAGCCGCGAGACGTCACTCCTGCACATGCGCGGGAGCCCGTCTTTACAACGGACTTTCCAGCAGGGTCCAGGGCTATGCGCCGGGCCTTTGCCGGGACATCGCTGTGCATGCGCCTGCTGACGTCAGCAGCACTTGCAGTGAGAATATCTCCTAAACCGTACAAGTTTAGGATATATTCTATTTACCTACAGGTAAGCCTCATTATAGGCTCATCTATAGGTAAAAATGTAATTTATGGGGATACAACTGCTTTAACAAATTCTACATGTGTGCAGCCAGCTTTAGTATTAAAGGGAAGATCCAATAGCTTCAATAGTTTGTCTCATGTGCCAAAAGCAAGTATGAAGATCAGGCCCTGATGACTTTACTCTGACTTTGCTTTCTTCATGCTTGTTCCAGGTAAGTGATTTAAAACACTGAAGCCAGAGAAGGCTAGCCAACTAGAATTTTCAGGACGACAACAATGAGAGCCTCATTTCTCCCAGCACAAGTTTCCTTTAAAGTGTTACTAAACCCAGGACCCTGCATTCACTATATCTGGTCTCCCACAGTACACAGAACATGAAAATGCAATTATTTTAGTAAATATAAATGGCTAAATACCTTTCCTCATCAGCAGTATATAGCAGTCTTATGACTTCTATCAGTGTCTGGCTGAGCACTGGATAAAGCTTGTAGGAGGAGTTTTCATTCTACTCTGACTGTCCTATGAGGCTGCATGACCCCCTGCCTCTGATTGGCCTGAGTGCTGATTGGCCCTGTGCTGATCACATGCACCCTCAAAAAAAAAAAAAACCTCTCTAGCAGTACACACCAAACTGAGCATGTGCAGAGTGCCTCGTGGAGCTCTGTTCCATCAGGAAACAAATTGGGGAAAGTGGAAGAAAGGGAGGGTCAGAGAAGACAATGCACGATACACAATGCAGAGGATTAACCCCTTAAATTCCACAAGCATGCTTTACTGCACATACAGACTGATTTTACTGTTGTGGGTTTAGTAACACTTTAAATAAAGTTTTGTTGGCTGCTCAGACCTCTCCCCACATTACAGTAATGCAAATCCCAATGTAAACAATTGCAAGACCTTTGTCCCAGTAATGTTTATAGTGCTTCTCCATATAAAAATTGCTTTCCAGGCAGCTCTGCCCTGGAGGTAGGTCACCATTTAATCAAAATCCATTTATGGAGAGGAAAAATATGTTGGAGACAAGTGATCTACAAGTATACCGTTTATGAAAAAGAGTTCTAAGGAAAAACAATTCTTGACAACAACAACCAATTCAAATGTAATCTTTACTAGTGCAGGTTTTATGTTGGCTATGACCCCTCACTGGAGTCCTTCCAAGCTTATGTGAGTGCAGACAATGCTTTCAAAAGGATTCCATGTGGCTCCGATCCTGGGTACCCCCTTTTGCTAAGCATGAAGACACCTCTTTTACATTGCTGTGTTTTAAGTGTGAATACATTTCATCTGCTTTTAATAAAATAAACATCTTTTTTGTTAAGTGTTGGTGCCTCTTGTTTTTTTCAGTCTTTGATTATTAGCAATGCATAACACAGCCATTTTAGCTATTACTGGTACATACTCATCATGCACAATGGTAGGTCCATCCCTCGTTAGAGCTTCTTCTTTAATGACATTAATAAGTTCAAAGGCGCTGCTTATGGGAGCATCTGGATTTGGCCATTTTGGACACTGGAAATGACGCACTTCCAAAACATAATCATCCTACAGGAGAACAGAGACAAACATGTAAATGAAAAATTCAAAATGTGCAAATAAAAAAAATAAGTTTGTCATTACTTACGATAGCAAAGTAAGGCACACATCTTTTTTTTGAAAGGGTGGGGGGCTTTTTTGGTAAGTGTCTTGCACAGATATTGTTTTCAATGTGATCTCAATATGAAAAGCTGGTCAGTGTTAAAGTTTGTCTGATGTGTGCCTACTATACCATGTACTTGTATGGAATCCTTGGTGTTCTTTTTATTCCCTTTGCTTTCCTATTAGAAACTGACTGCACTAAGCAGGAGAGCACATCGTGGTCAGTTCTCTAGCTATGTTGGGAACTTGCTCTCCTCCAATGATCAGAGTTGTCCTGACATAACCGCCATTCACTGGAGAGTTCAGTGTGCGGTTGCTTCTCCTCCCCCAGCTCTTATGCAGCTGAGAACAGATTATGTGATCACAAAAAGGGGAAGAAAGGCATTTATAATTTTTTTTTTATATCTACACTCAAATGGTTTGCCTTTCATTTCAGTTTTAAATTGAATGGGGTGTTTTACAAGGCAATTGTTTACAATCACTTTAATTTTTCCCAGAAACATGAAGAAATGGTAAAGTAACACCGGAGCCCTAGAATGATTCTATTGGCATTCCTCTCCAATGTGTTGTAGTGGTGTTCGAACTAGGTTTTTGGATTCTACACTGGCAGCTTCTGCACAATTCCACAATTTCCCTGGTTTGTCATATAACTGTATGAATATAAGGTTGAAGTGCTAAGCCACAAGTTAATGGTCCAGATACAAATGTATTCCAATGCAAAATAAAATAGACTTAATACACAAGGTAATGCATTTCAGGGGCCAGAAGGCAACCAGGACTTGAGAATTGGAAACAATGTATGCCAACTGGACTGGATAAAGTATACCATTTATAGGTTATTTAGACCAGTGGAATATTAAAACACAGTGTTCATCAGCAGCTAATTTGGGAAGACCAAGCCTGCAGCTAATGTACACTGCGCTTAAATATACCACTGGTCTAAATAACATACATTGTATTATTTATCCAGTCCAGTTTTCATACATCGTTTCCAATCCTATAGCCCTGAAAAAATGTGGTGCCTCTTATTAAGGCCCCTTTCACACTTGCGCAACCCAATTTTACCGCAATTTTTTGCTGTAATTTTGCCACGATTTGGGATCAGTATGACTTTGGTCTGACTTTGTTGCAACTTTGGCTCAATGAAAACATATTACAAAGTCGTACAGAAGTAGTACAGAAATCGCATCTATATTATTCAGGTGCGTTTTGCATGCGACTTTGAGGGTTTAACATTGAAGTCTATGGACCTCAAGTTGCATCAAAGTTTGGCCAAAGTAATTCAGGGACTACTTTGAAGTCGGCATGACTTGAAAGTCGTACAGATATGAATGGTACTCATTGGAAATAATGGGGAATGACTTGTCATGGGACTTTGCAGTTCCAAATCGCAGGACAACTCGCACAAATGTGAAAGGGGCCTTAGTCTTCTATTTGATCTTTCATCAGAATGAATATGTATCTGAATCATTAACTTGTGGCTTGCTGCTTAAATCTCAGACTCATACAGTTTTCCACAGAAGTCATTTTTCATTTAGAGAAAATGTTGTATACATTTTCCTGGTAGCATAGCCTGATCTTTCCGTATTTGCACGTCGTAATTTATTAAAATCACATAAGATTAGGTCATAAAAAAATAAATGGAAGGTCTGTATATGGCCTGTTTTATGGTCAGCTCTGTGCTTCTGCAACTTTTCAAGGCCTTACCTGTGTAGCTTCAAGGATAAAATCATGAATGATGATTTGCTCCTCATTTGAGAGGCACAACCTGTCCATGCTGATAAGAGTCACAGTAAAGGCCTCACAGTTCATAGATTCTTCACGACTTGGCCAGTAGACAAACTCGTCCTCAGCCTGAAAAAAAAAAAGTTTATTAAAGTAGGCCTTAAATGAAAAAATTAAATTCTAGTGGCATCATCTACATTGTTCTCCCAGCTTTGTGACTAAGATAAATTGTGTAAAACATAAAATTTGGTTTTCTCCTCATGCAAAGAGCTTGACAAAACCCATAACATGTTGTTGACTGCAACTTGGCAGTCCTTAGTGCCTTTTAGGACAGCTCTGAGGTTCTGGTGTGTTGGTCATGTGATACCAAAAATCTCTCTTCGCCCCAGCCCTGGCTGCCTGGATACTGACCCAAAGGTTTAAATATTGAGTCATTGACCCAGAACAAGCATGCTGATCAGCAATGTGAAGCTTCCTTTCCCTGTACTACCTACAGACTTTTTTTGAGTAAGAGACTTGGAAAGTACTGAAATCCGAGTCAACTTGAATAGTCGGAAAGAGGTCAGCGTTCACAAATTCTATATTTCTTTAAGGGCAGCTTTCCTTTAAGAATTATGGAGTTCTGTTATTTGATACTGTTATGTATTCTCAGGAGCTGGGAGACCGTGTGCAATGTCAGGCAGATGACAGTGCACCAACTGCCAGGCTTCAGGAGACCTAACTTGTCTGTTAAGCTGAAGGCTAAAGTATGAAAAGCTCCAAAAGGAGAAAATATACATTTTTCATAAATCTATGCAGTTATACTAGTTTAAGGCTGCTCAGGACAAAGCAACATCTTCACATATAACTGCCGTCTTCTCCAACAACATATACAGGCAATCTCTGTCCTCCTCGAGACCTCTTTTTGGCCGCTGGGAGGGTAGAGAGAATTTCTGTATAAACTCCAAGTTACATTTGCTTATTCATGACTAAGGACTCTCTCCTCAACCATATAACAGCAAGCACCAGCTTTCTCATGTAGGAGGATGGGGAAGGAGTCACATTATCCCTTTACTTACAAGTACTGGGTATTTTTATTGGAGACCAAACAGAGCAGTGGAAAAAGAATGAAAGGGTGCATATAGCTTTGTGGGGGTGGTATTTAAAGTGAAACTAAACCCATTGCTGGGAATGTAATGTAATATTCTACTCTCAACCAAGCTGTCAAACCATCAAATGCCTGGTGTCATAACTGATCACATGTGCATCACCATGGCAGTTGAAGATCAAACAGAGGCCCAACTTTATTGGCTGAAGACAAAAGGGAGAGTTCAGTTCCGCTTTAAGTAAACCTGGCCCTGAGCAAAGCAAAGCATGGGCTTACTTTAAAACCGAATAGTCATTCTTGCACAAGCCCAGTCTTGTCTGGTTCTCCTGAAATCCAGCTTTGCAGCGTCATCTTTGCCCTGGGCTCAGGAAAATATTTAATTCAAAATTTTTATAAACCTCAAACAGTATGAAAATGAATACAATGGAATAATCTTTTTTCTCCCTGAAAGCCATGTGAAAACATGAAAGCAAAGTGAAGTCCAAGCTTGTTGTCTTTCCATAGTCAAATCCAGCATGGCCCCATTTATGTTGTAAAGCAGCTGCCACTATACATTTTGTATATATACATATAAACCTAGATCAGAATGGTTTGGACTACAATGGCAATGAATGTCTCCTAGTGTTCAGGTGCTTTACAGCTAAAATATTCAGTTCACTGTCATTGGTAGTTTTGCCCTTTTTCCTGAAAAAGTCAACTTGTTTCCTTGCTACACCAACTTCTCGCTCCTTCAAATTAGCTTCTGAGTATCACAAACACAATGAATTATTCATGAGGTGTGGAAAACAAGATCACACTCCTTGACCGATGACATTAAAAAGTACATCTGACAGATGTTCTATTTCCAGGCAATTTCGTGTTCATTAAATACATTTAGGAAATACAAGATAATGTTAACGAATACCCTGGGAAAGCAAGCTGGATAATGTTACCCTTTCAACAATACAAATTATCCAGAGCATACAGAACACATGTACTTGTTAGTGATTTCCAACATATGACTGTTCTTTTATCATTACTGAGGCTTGCATGGAAATGCAGATTACCCTTCTACATGTTCATGCAAAATAAGGAGTTGATATACTTAGTGGACAGAAAAACAGAAACCCTGCCCCTCTATTTGCATTCTCTATTCCTCTTCTATACTGTAGTCAAACGTATGCAGTGGCTGCCTACTTTAGCAGTTTGATCTTGAATGATTACATGAATGTAGTGCAGCATAGAAAATATAATGTATGACTCCTAAAAAAAGAAGACATTGAATCAAATACACATGTAAAGTGGATACCCCCTCTGGTTCTTCATTCTCATTTGCAGGTAAAGTGCAGCCAAAGAAGAACAGCAACTGCCTATTTATTGTTTTCAAAAGAACTGGATACAAAGAATGAACTTAAAGGGTAACTCCACTTTCGTGGGAAAAAAAAATAGCAAATCAAAAAAAGAATAATACTACAATTGCAACTCAAACCATATTGTAATTGAATCTTATTAAAAATTACCTTTCCTTTTCAATATGCAGCTCTATAATTTTCTGTAAATTCAAAATGCAATACAATATGGCTACCTGGAAGTGTTCTGTAGACAGAATGTATACAAAATGCCCCCAGAAACAATTTCCTGCTTGTTTGATTGGCTCACTGATTTACCCAGAAGTCTACACCAGATATCAGGCATCCCCTGTAACAAAGATGTCATTTTTGGTGAGATACTCTCAATAGGAAATCATGTCTAAAGGGATGCAAACCCTGCAAGTGAAGCAGCTGATTGAGAATTATGAAATCACTCCCATTGGATTCACTTAGCACATGGACACAGACAAACACAGAGGGATTTCTTCAGAATAATAAAAGGTAGGAATCAGCAACAAAGTTTGTTAAAATACTTGCATTGTACATTGATCACCTAGAGGGGAATATTTTTTTTCTCAACAAAAGTGGAGTTACTCTTTAACAGTTAGCCCTCATACACACGGGCGTTTTTTAACGCCACGTTTTTGGGTGTTTTTTACAGCTCTCCATGTTATTCAATGGGCCCATAAAAACGCTAAAGTTTTTGAGCAGTAGAGGGCGTTGGCGTTAGTGAGCTGTAACTAGAACGCGGGACCAGTGCGTTCCGAGGCTGTAACGTTTTGGCGTGTTTGACGCCAGCGCCGCAAAACGCTCACTAACTCCGTACCATCGTTAACCGCCGTGTTTAGGTTGAAAAATAGCAGTGTGTATGAGGCCTTACAGTCAACCAGAATATTTAAAAACATATTAACTTTTTTTTAATATATCTTTGTACACCAATCAACTTTGCAAATATAACATCTTGCATCTGTTATTTATTTTTCTGATCTAAAAACTGTTCTTTGTGTACTGTACCTTCAAAGACTGGTAACATATAGGAGCCCACTCAATTTGTCTAATTCTCAGTCTTCAGAGCCAAAAATTGTTTAAACATGTTTTCAATGCTGCACTGTATTTATATAATCACTAGAGACTAACTGCCAAAAGCAGGCAGTCACTGCTTAAAGTGTAGTTACACTCAAAAGTGGAAGCTCTGCTGGACTGCCTCCCCCCTCCTGTGCCACATTTGGCACCTTCCGCAGCACCCGAGAGCCGGTGGAAAAATCAGCTGGGGTGAAGACACCGCTGGATTCGTGGACAGGTAAGTGTCCTAATATTAAAAGTCAGCAGCTACAGTATTTGTAGCTGCTGACTTGGCTACAGAAGGCCTCTAGAAAACAAGGAATTCCTCTAGAAGAGTGGTCCATTTTAAAGTGCATTGAAATGTGTATATACCAGATGTGTGAATGGGCCCTTAGATTTAAACAGAAGCCTAAAAAGGACAAACTCAACTATAAACAGCTAAGTTTATCCAACTTATATAAGAGTCCTGGACAAATCTTTCTAGAAATCAGGGTCACAGTGGTCTCGAATAATAAACCGCAAAGCATCCCCAAGAGCTCTTATCTCGGGTGCTGAAGATGACACTACACCATTGTCACATGCTGAGAGTATTTAATCAGCATTGGCACTTTTTTAGCTCTACTGTGGGATTATCCGGCTGGAGTAGAGCAGAAACTGCTGTGTTCAGTTAATGTAGAGCAACCGTCCAAGTGATTTCACATTAATGTCGGTAATGTTGTCTCCCCATATTCCTATTAAAAGGTCATCTGCTTGTTCTTTAAGCAAGACTCCATTGAACACCTATTACATGCACTTAATTGCAGTTCATGACTAGGAGATGCTTGTAATGTGCACTGTGGGGCACTAAGAAGATTTTATGCAGAGTTTAATTTCGGTTAAATAGACCTGCACACGGAAAGTGTCTCTGTGATGGGCTGCATTTTATGCCTCTCAAGCTTACACCTGCTATTCACTCGAGCGTTTGTTTAAAAAATTTAGAAGAAACTGAATGGAAAGGTCTGAGAACATCAAATGATGATGGAAAGAGAGACCTATGCAACAATTCTGCATATTATTTAAAAATAAAATAAAAGAAAGGGTTGTACAGTGTTGGCGCCTGGAGTCCCACAGTAAAGGTCAACCCAATGGACTGTAGTCTCTTGACCCCTAGCTTTAAGCAGCACACCTAAATTCTGCCCTCAACCCTATTAAAGGGTGAATGAAAATGTTGATTCCGAAACAGGTCTTCTCTACCAACATCAGTACTTGACCTCACAAATGCTCTTATATCTTAGTGCCACAAATTCCCACAGATACACTCCAAAATTTTGTGAAAAGCCTTCCTAGAAGAGTGGACATTGTGACAATTGCAAATGGTGGGCCAACCCTGTAATAATGGCCATGCTTTTAGAATGGGATGTCCACCAAACTTATATTGGTGTGATGACAACATTGGGCCACATTATGTATGTTTAAGTGGATTGTAGTTCCTTGACACCTATCTTTAAAAAGCACTTCTTTATAAAGCAGATCCACTTCATCTGAGCCCCAGAAACCAAAAACACTATTTAATTCATTTTTAACCACTTGACCACTGGGCACATAAACCCCCTTCCTAACCAGACCAATTTTCAGCTTTCAGTGCTCTCACATTTTGAATGAGAATTACTCAGTCATACTACACTGTACCCATATGATTTTTTGTCCTTTTTTTCACACAAATAGAGCTTTATTTTGGTGGTATTTAATCATTGCTGGGTTTTTTTTTTTTTTTTTGCCCTATAAATGGAAAAAAAAAAAAGCAAATTTTTTTGTAAAAAAATGCATTTTTCTTAGTTTGTTATACAATTTTGCAAATTAGTAATTTTTCTTCATACATTTTGGCCAAAATTTATACTGCTACATATCTTTGGTAAAAAATAACCCAAATTAGTGGATATTATTTGGTCTTTGTGAAAGTTACAGAGTTTACAATCTATGGTGCCAATCACTGAAAATTGATCACACCTGATGTACTGACAGCCCATCTCATTTCTTGAGACCCTGACATGCCAGGAAGGTACAAATACCCCCCAAATTACCCCTTTTTAGGAAGCAGACATTCCAAAGTATTTAGTAAGAGGCATGGTGAGTTTTTTGAAGTTGTAATTTTTTCCCACAATTCTTTGCAAAATGAAGATTTTTCCCCCCACAAAATTGACATATTAACGAGGTTATTTCTCCCACCCAGCATATGCATCCCACAAATTACACCCCAAAACACATTCTGCTACTCCACCCGAGTATGGCGATACTACATGTGTGAGACTTTTACACACCCTGCCCACATACAGAGGCCCAACATGCAGGGAGCACCGTCAGGCATTCTAGGAGCATAAATTACCCATCTCATTTCCTGACAACCTCTTGCACGTTTGAAAACGCCCAAAAAATGACCCCATTTTGGAAAGCTAACACCCCAACATATATTCTAGGAGGCATAATGAGTCTTTTGAACATGTCATTTTTTCCACAAGTTTTTGGAAAATGTGGAAAGAAAATGAAAACGCATTTTTTTTTAACACAAAGTTGTCAATTTATAAGATATTTCTAACACATAGCATGTACATGGCAAAAATTACACCCCAAAATATATTCTGCTACTCCTCCTGAGTATGGCGATACCACGTGTGACACTTTTACACAGCCTGGCCACATACAGAGGCCCAACATGCAGGGGGCACCATCAGGTGTTCTAGGGGCATACATTTCAAATCTAATTTGACTACCTACTACACTTTTGTGAGGCACTGTAGTGGCACAGATGGGCACTGTAGTGGCACTGATGGGCAGTGTAGTGGCACTGTAGTGGCATGGATGTGTCATGGATGAGAACTGATGTGGTATGGATGAGCATAAATGAGCATGGATGAGCTGTGGATGGGGATGACTGAGCATGGATGGGGATGGCTGAGCACAGATGGGGATGGCCGAGCACGGATGGGGATGGCCGAGCACGGATGGGGATGGCCGAGCACGGATGGGGATGGCCGAGCACGGATGGGGATGGCCGAGCACGGATGGGGATGGCCGAGCACGGATGGGGATGACTGAGCATGGATGGGGATGACTGAGCACGGGTGGATGGCTGAGCACGGATGCATGGCTGAGCACGGATGGGGATGACTGAGCACGGATGGATGGGTGAGCTTGGATGGATGGATGGGTAAGCACAGATGCATGGCTGAACACGGATGCATGGGTGAGCTTGGATGGATGGGTAAGCAAGGATGCATGGGTGAGCATGGATGGATGGGGGGTGCAGACTGTCACATAAGCAGAGCTGTGGGCACTACAGATCCTGCCCATAGCGCTGCTGCATTTATCTGTCCCCCTCTCCTCTCACACTGCACCGATCGGTGTGGAGAGAAAAGCCGGAACTTCTGCCGGCTTGTTTACATCTGATCGGTCTGTCATTTGACAGAGTGATCATGTGGTAAAGGGCCGCTGCGAGCGGCCATTTACCGCGATCCTCTGGGTCACCCGGACCCGGCGGTCATGGATACTCCCAGGTGCGCACCCCAGGGGGCTGCGGGAACGGAATTCTAGGAGGACGTTATAGTACACCCTCCCAGAATAATGAATCCACCTTGCGGCCGTGTATTTAAATTACACAGTTGGTAAGTGGTTAATATTCAAAGAAATCTCCCCTATGCATCCAAGTCTCCATGTTTTATTTTGTTGAGAAATCACTTTGAAAAACACCCCCTAGCATTTCTAGATGTGGCCATATCTTGAGGTATGTATGAAGGACCGTCATCAGCCACCACACCTATGCTCACTGGCCTACTGATTCAATCCCCCATTGTGGGTGAAAATTTTTTTACCGCTGCTTATGGTCCCTGCATGCGTGGGTATTTGCGGCAAAGCATCTATGTTTCCCAGTATGCGCTGCATACTAGCCCATTATGCTTTTACATTCCAGGGTAACATAGGGGAAGTAAACCCCATCAGGTTTTACTTCCTATTTAAGCTTAGCTAGATCTAGCCTGGAATTAATAAGGTATTAACCTGAAGTGACCAGTAAAAAGCAAACAGTAAGAAAAGCCTGTACATACCTGTAGTTATCTTCCCAGCATCCACAGTGCCACTCAATATACCAATAATGACTTCCAACTCAATGCTATAGTGTCACCCCAGCAAAGCAAGCTTTTCTATTGGCTGGTGGACCTCACAAGAGTGTATTCATGGATTTTAGGTCCTTGTACAATGCCAGTGGGGACAGGAAAGAAAACTATCCTGATCACTGACCGTGTCCATGATAAGACAATACCAGCCTTGTGACGAGCGATCTAAATTGGCATGAAATAGCATAGCTGACCTTGAAAGTTTGAGGGCTCTGTCAGATGGAACATGCATGAACCACATGAAGTCTCTGGACAGTTTTGATGCTCTTTGTAATCATAAAGCAACTAAAATGCTTACAAATCACAATCAATTCTAAGCTTGTTAAATGAAATGAAAAGAGAAAAAAAAAGCCGACACCAAATGTGCCTACTGCATATCTTCTAATTACATTGTTTTTGATAAATGTCTGAATATACAAGCTGTGCATTGTGGATAAGGCCAATGTAATTTTGCTGCAGCGAGGTTGCCCAGCCCTAGGCTCGCGGAGAGTTCAGTTTCCCATACCCATCTCACTAATAATAATAATAATAATGATGCTGGTAAAAATTACATTACAAACACTGAGGACACTTGATGTGTGAAAAGCATCAAATAATGGGTTATTTGTATATTCTCCTTGCTTCTGACAGCCAAATTTCCAGCTTGTCGCAGTGATGACAGCCCCTGCCACATAAATTACTGGCAGCCTATTTACCGCACAGCTCACTTAATGATGCTGTAATTTACTGTAGTAAATTGTGTCTACCTGTCGTAGCAGAGGATTTGCATCTCAAGCGGACAAAGGAACCTCATCTGGTACAATTAAAGATAAATAAGGGCCTGCAGGCCTCTCTTATGAGCTACCTGTCAGCAAGCCTCTGCCAATCAGGAACAGCAAATATGGACACAGAAGTTAATAATTATAAGAGTATTCAGCACTTTTCTGCCTAACAACCTCAAATAAATGAGATTACTGAGCAATAACCAATGGGAGAGGGATAGAGCCCCAAATGAATGCTGAATTTAATTATTTGTGACATTATACACACATTGTAATTATCTGAGTTAGGTCAAAGTCCTTCTTGAGCTCTAGTAATTGTCACGACACCGAACACTTTAAAAAGCCACAGAGCTAGTTAAAAAAGAATAACTCAATAACTTTTTTTTTTTTACAATTACAAGCCAATTGATTAACACACACTATATATATATATATATATATATATATATATATATATATATATAGCAAAAAATTATGAGATTTCTGTATAATGCAATTAATCTTTACATTAAAAATCCATCTTCATGTACAATTAATTGATCCAACAAGCAACTGTACAGTTTCAAGCAACACACTGCTCTTTCTCAAGCCATGTGTATTAATACTCTATATGTGTACATAACTCAGATTATGTCCATTCACTGATTTACACATTCATATTAAGCAGATGAGCTTTTTTTTTAACAATCCTGCACTGACCTTTGTAGCTGCAGGCACTTTGAAGCAATACATCCTCAGAGTTCACAACAGAAGAACTGAAGTCCTCTAAGTCAGTTCTCTAAGCAGCTCAGCTACCCCCCGATCCCCTTCCCAAATATATTACCGAGTTACTGAGAGGAAGGAGAAATCAGGAGCTGCTGCTCTGCTGAGAAAAAATGAACTACTTCAGTGCCTGCAGCTGTGAACTTTAAAGTGATAGTAAAGTATTAATATATAAATAACATTTTTTATTAAAATAATAAACATGTTATACTTATCTGCTCTGTGCAGTGGTATTGCACAAAGCAGCCCCAGTCCTCTTCTTTTTGGGGTCCTGGCTCCTCCTCTTCTGTGAGTGCCCACCTTAGGAAGCTGCTTTCTATAGGGACACTCAAGCAGGATCATTCTTGATCTGAAAGTAGCGGAACCAATTAATCTGCCCAGGGGGAAGGGGAGAGTCGCTGCTCTTGTGCACGACACTGGACTGAGACTGAGTTAAGGTAAGTAAGAGGGGGAACCTCTGGCACAGAAGGTTTTTTACCCTAATGCATAGAGTGCATTAAGGCAAAAAACCTTAAGGCTTTAGAGCTACTTTAGGACCGAAGTGCTCTACAGTGCCTGCGGCTACATAGGTCATTAAAGCTTTTTTAAGCTCATTTACTGATCGTATAGAATATGTTAATACTTGAATGCCCCATCTTGATCACTTTAAGCCTTATTTGATTCTGCAGTAAGGCAAATCAAACGTTTTTCTGGCCTGTCTATATATAAACTGGATTCTGTAGTCTAGTTCTATTGCCTGGAAAAAGCAGACAAGCTCAGAGAAGTGCTAACTTTTAGCTGCTTAGTGCGTTTATCCAGATAGCTTACTGCCAGGGTTGTCCCTACTGGTCACTAGAACATAATCAATGGATTACATTTCTACCCAACTGATGGTACAGATTTTCATGAACAGGCTGTATAAGACAGAAGCCAGGACATAATGTGTATATTGATGCTGCAGGAAAGCAGAGCTTATTCTACGAGAGGAAATATTGTAAAAGAACTTCACCAAGCCTCTCTTGTGGCCACAGATGAGCTATAAATATAATTTCAGTGGGGCAAAGTCTTAAAATTCCTCCAAGTGGAAAACTGTAAAAAATAAAACCTGTACATGTGGTCACGTCTCCTCTATATGTCACAGCTGAACGCTTCTGAGCTAGGAAAAAAAAATGTCTCTCCTAAGATGTAATAGACATTTCATAATCTGTGCTGTAATGGAAAGGGTCAGTGGCTCCAAATTTTGTAAGACACCAAGTTGTGGACTATATGTTAATTGATCTTCCATGGGAACAAAAGAAGCCTTACATGAGAGTTACATGGAACCTGCCATTGTTGACCTCTGCTTTTGAAAACTAGAACAATGGCTGCCAAAACCAAAAGTCCAATATATTGCGGCTGACCAATCATTCGATGTGGTGGCCGCATTTGATTTCTCTTATACGCTGTTATCACCTGGTGATCTGGCCAGTAACATGCCTACAATCTGGATGAAGGAGCAAAGGGGCACCTCTGGACAGCAGAATTGGTCATCTGGAGGGAGTGGAGTGTTAGATGGACTAGCAGATTTAGATACAGAAGCACATTGAAGCCAAACTCTAGCTCACATTTTATATGCAGTTACAGGCAACAGTTCTTTTTCTTTTGGGATAAAGGTTTTACATAAATTACATAAATAAAAGCTGATTATTTTAAGCACCCCTGCCAATGGTAAATGGTTTGTCTTATCCCTCTAAATGCTAAATCTGCACGAGATTTTTGAAAAACAACTGACTTATTAGCCAGAACACCAGTTGAAAATAAGGGAAAAAAAGCCTAAAAAGAAAATGAATGCAACAATCACATCTAAGAACTGGTAAGCTGCAATATAATAAATGTTTGCTTTTGGGGTTAATACTGCTTTAACTTTTCTGATCTGTATATTTGTTCCAGGTCAGTGACGCAAAAAATGCTGAAACCAAAAGATCAGCATAACAGCCAGGCAAATAGCATTTTGAGCATGAACGATTTTGGTATATTTAGAGACTACAGTGCTTCCTCTTCTATAACCAATACCCTGCTTCTCTCTTTCATCTTCATGGACAATTCTTTTTCCACTGAAAGATAAAGGCTGCTTTCACATTTCCACTAGCACATCACAAAGCCCCCCCACCCTCAACTCTGGGGTTCAGAGAAATATAGAAAATGTATAGTTCTTACCAAGCTTTGACTGTCTGGTAACATGACAATAATTTGTGCATTGTGATCCCAGATCATCCGCCAGAAGTCTTTAGTCGTGTGTGGCATGGGGTGCTGGGTGATGATAAACTCATTACTTCTTAAGTAACCCTGAAATACAAAACAAGATGTTGGTCAATTTTGCGTTGATTTTTTTTTTTTTTTTCCCCGTTTTGGACAGAATGGTGATGGGTGAGAGCTCCTGTCAGGTTTTTATTGCTCTAGAGCAGGAATCTCCAAACTACGGCCCTCCAGTTGTTGTGGAACTACTCATCCCATGAGGCATTGTAAAACTTTGATATTCACAGACATGACTAGGCATGATGGGAATTGTAGTTACTGAACAACTGGAAGGCCACAGTTTGGAGAAAGAGTGCAAAGTTCCCTGTTATGATTCGGGGTCTCAGTCACGGGTGAATTGAGAAATCAGCGATTTGAGTAGGCTTTAGGCATTCTGTTAAACTGTCTGCTCAAGAGATACATCTTCCTAAAGCATAGGGGTGTGCAGCCTATTGCATTAGGGTGTGCACCACAAAGAGCAAACAAACATGAGTGTGTGTATATTAAAGGGCAGTTTGGGATGGCCAGCACTCCCTTGCACATGGATTCCCCACACCAGAAGGTCACTTCACTTAGCAGTGATTCACTCTACACACACCAGGTAACTGACCTCTCCCTGTCGCCATCTCCTTCCCATTGCACTGATCCCACACTTTGTTTTTTGCTTTTGTTTTGGCTTCTGTTTTTGCATTGTTTCACATTGTCCCTTCACTGCTTTACAATCACCATGTTTGAGTTCATTGATGGGCTGAGCTCATTCATTCCACATACACCAACACATTCCAATGGGCTTTTTTTTCTTTTTTTTTTTTTCAGTCTCACTCAACACATCAACATGTCCCATCCACATCCCGCACATTTTCCCACAGGTCATGTTTATTCACTCTTCTCTTGCAGCCACATCTCGTCTTCACGAGTTCACACTGCACATTAGATGGTCCAGTGGTGTGTCTGGCTCCCCCTGACTTCTCCATCCGTTTGGGACGGTGGTTCCCACCTCAGCCCCGTGTCGGGCTTCTGTCTCTGGCCCCCGCTCTCCCCTGGATACGGGATATACCACTAATAGGTTGCTTTGTAAGTTATAATTTTTTCTCTAGATCAGTGTTTTTTGCCTATAGAGTTACCATTTACTCATATACTCATTATCTATTCTAGAATGCTCTGTTTGCATCACACTCCTGATGAGTGGCTGTACGCCATGAAACGCGTAGGATGCTCAGATTAATTCAGTCCCATTATGCACTTTATATATACAGCTTGTGTTTGATGAATATTCCAAGACATCTATATCAATTTCTACTACTTATCATGTCTTTCCTTCTTTCTTTTAATTTATGTATCTCTCAAATGAATATATGTGTATATTAATTGTCTCTGTACATGATTGGATTATTTGTATAACATACCATGGTTTTAATATAAGAGTAATGTACACTTAATTATAATTATTTTAATTAATAAATTATGGACATGCATTTTGATAATCAGTAGCACTATTATCATTTACCCAATGACTGGCCTCATTCAAAGTCCCAATTTCTCCTTTCCTTATACTCAACCATTATCAGGGATCGAGGTCTGCCATTACACATCAATTGGAGTGATGGGTCACACTCTTTCTCTACTGTGTGTGTGTGTGTGTGTGTGTGTGTGTGTGTGTGTGTGTGTGTATATATGTCAGAAGGGCAGAGGACGGTGTCAGTAGTTTGTTTTTATTTATTTATTTTTACAATTTTGTTTTTTATATCATTTTTTACAATATTATATATATGTATTTTTTTGCAATTTTATTTAGGAGCCCTGCTGGGGGGCTTTTGTGAAATATCAGGGGTCTAAACAGAGACAGAGAAAGAGACTGAGGACAGAGATTCCCCATTCCCTTTCTCTGCAGCCAGGCAGCAGGGTTAATCTGCACAGTACAGGGTGATTAGGGTGTGCCCAGGCACAACTTTCACCCTATGTGCACACGCCTATGTCCTAAAGGATAAGTTCACCTTTGGGAACATATTACATGTGGCATCCGATTTTAGGGTGGAAATGTAACATGTTCCCACTGCTGCAGCTGCTCCCCGCATCTCTCTCTTACTGTGACAGCAGTACAGGGAGAAGTTCCCCATACTAGCTGCCACTTTTGGAAAACAGTGCGGCAGTGCATCATTCATTCTCAGAGCTCTGTGTATGAATGAACTACAAGTCCCGACATGCTCTGCAGCTGTTAGCTTGTAGTTCTCAATGAACTCAAAGAACAAGAGAAAAGCGCACCTAGTGCAATACCGTTTAAAAGGTTTATTAAAAGAATATGAATACAAAAATATACCTACAAACAGAGCAATTAAAAAGGCACAGCAATGTGTTGAAACCAAACACCGCGCCTCACTGGACTCCTTCAGACCTCCGCCTCAGCAGGGAGACCAGGCTACATCTATGTGGCCAGGCTGACGCATTTCCAGGGCGAACCCTCTTCCTCAGAGCTTATATCTGAGGAATATAGGCTCTGAGGAAGAGGGTTCGCCCTGGAAACGCATCAGCTTGGCCACATAGATGTAGCCTGGTCTCCTTGCTGAGGCGGAGGTCCGAAGGAGTCCAGTGAGGCGCGGTGTTTGGTATCAACACATTGCTGTGCCTTTTTAATTGCTCTGTTTGGGAGTATATCTTTGTATTCATATTCTTTTAATAAATCTTTTAAACGGTATTGCACTAGGTCGGTGCGCCTTTCTCTTGTTCTTTGACTACTAGTGCCTTTGGATGCCCATAGTCCCGGGGAAGGCTGCAAGACTTTCAAATGTGGAAAGCCATTTACAGATCACTTAGCTGCTGTTTGCATCACCTTTTGGTCTATGGGACCTGAGCGCAGGAGAATCTGGTTTAGTCTCAATGAACTACCAGGGCGCTGTTGAGCGCTGTGGTAGTCCACTGAGTCTTCCTGTCAGTGTGAAACTGCCTGCCCTTAGGATGTATGGGGCAGACAGCTCACAGTCTGCAGGAGACCCGCATGGCATCAGCAATCTGCTGATCACTGGTGCAATACTTTCCAGGCTCCTAAAAATGTTTTTTTTACCTGCAAAAAATGTGAAGATATAGATCTTCTCCCAACACAACATTCTCAAGCCCTGGTACATCTAGACCCTTTAGAACCCCCCCCCCCCCCCCCAGGATGAATTGTGAGCACTACTAATAAACTATGTCTGGTTTTCCTGTCTGCATATCAGAAAAGATTTTATTGCTGCCCCACCAGGGAGCTTCAATTTCTCTATTTGTCCTGGTGACCACTGTAAGGGAAAATCTAAAGGAAGACAGGTTGCAGGAAAGAAAATAGCTTGATTCCCCCATCAAAGCAGTCAGTGTTGATAGGGAAATCCTTCCCATGGAGCCATTGGGGTTGATTTACTAAAGGCAAATCCACTCTGCACTACAAGTGCCCTGCAAGTGCACTTGGAATTGCAGTCACTGTAGATCTGAGGGGAAGAAATTAAATGAGGGGAATCTCTGCTGATTTTATTTTCCAATCATGTGCAAGCCAAAATGCTGTTTTTATTATCCTTGCATGTCCCCCTCAGATCTACAGCGACTGCCCTTCCAAGTGCACTTGCAGTGCAGAGTGGATTTGCCTTTAGTAAATAACCCCCATTGTGTTCTCCTGCTGGGAGGGGGGGACAGTGATTATTGCTAGCGGCTATAACAGCTGCTAGCAATAATCGCATATAAAATCCGTCAGGCTGGTTGCACCCAAGTCGATCGATCAATCAACTTGGGTACATTTAGCCTGCCCATACACAGTTTGAATCGAATTCAAAGTCTATGGCTTAAGACTTTTAGCGTTCACCAGACCATCTCCTAGGATTTACAGTCCTTGTTAGAGCTATGATGCCCTAAGTGACAGGTGAGCCAGTTACTTGTTTAATGGAGAAAATCAAAGAATATCAAAGGGCCAGAAAAAAATAAAAACATATAAGTGAAACTAACTTTTTTTTTTTTACAGATAATTGGACACTAACATGCTCACATGTTGCAAGAAAAAAATTACACGTTGTGAGCCACCGTTACCAAAAGGACTTTAAAGGGTTAAATTACCTTTACAGAAAAATGTAAATGTGAATGAACAGCAGACAGCCCCCCCCCCCCCCCCCCCCGCTGTCAGCATCCCCCCCCCCCCCCCAGCCGGCCCAGGGATTTGAAATCCCTATTCTTCTCCCTGCTGCGCTTCCAAAAAGAACCAGAATGATTAACTGTGAGAGTGCTGGCCAAACAGAATTGGTCTGACCTGACAACCCCGGAGGTAAGTACAGAGGAGACCGAAGGGTGGAGAGGGTGTCTGGTGTTAGTTCATGTTTTCGGTAAAGGTGAACAACTTAAAGAGGGAGAAGAGCAGGGATTTCAAATCCCTGCCGCTGGACAAGTCCGCAACCCTGGAGGTAAGTACAGCGGGGACTGGGCAGGGGTGGGCTGTTAGCCATTCACATTTACGGGTTTTCTATAAATGTCATTTAACCCCTTAAAGTCCTTTGGAAACAGTGGCTAGCAACGTGCAATATTTTGGTAAGTGTGGCTCGCAATGTATCAAAGTGGGTCCGTGACTGGCTGATGTAGATATCATACTGCACATAAATGTTCTTCATATGTTTTTGAGCAAATCCCAAGAGCTTTCAAAATACCATGTTATAGTCATAATCTAATTCAGAGAAATCTGAATAACTGCACATCTCTCACCATGATATAAGAAGCATTAATGTAATCCGTTCCCTTCATTCCAGGCAGTGGCGCTAGACCCACTCTTGCACGCTCAGCTGAGGAAAAGGAAAAAATAACAAATATTTTAGAAAGGCCAGTTATAGACATTACTGTCAGATCACAATGGTTACTTACAGGATGAATGCACATAACTAGGTTAATTATTCCCGTTCTGTCCACTGCTCTGCTGACAGAGAAGGCAGAAGGGCAGCCATAAAGGGTCACTAAACAAATTGCATCATTTTCATGAAATCGTTTATGCAAAACAGTTGCTGATGACATTCATGGATGAATATGTAAAAGTGTCAGGAGATCCAACAGAAGAATTTTGAATGCCGCACAGCTAAATCTTGGAGGCAGACACTTTTAAATTCGAACTAAGCTTTGTCTATGCAGAAAACAGCAACAGGTTCTCTGCATTTCTGCCCTTTCCTTTAATCACATAATCCCCTTTGCTATGCTTCCCTGGTGCTCTGTACAACCACTTGGAGTGAGGAAAAGCAGTCCAGTGTAAGATCGGATTTGATCCCGTCAGAGATTATTCAAGACTGAGGACTGTCTTCACCTCAAAGTGACAGTTTTGGGCCAAGCATCAAAACTGACACGAGAGGAAGGGGTGTGAGTCACATGCTCCTTCATACTTGAAAGTAACGGGTGGTTTCTTCATTGCCAGTACCTGAAAAGAGCAGTGGGGGAGTAAAGAAAACAAAAGTATGTACAGCTGGGAAGGGGGCATTAAAATGAACCCACTGCTTTGCTATGCATTTAGGCCTTATCAAATGTAGGTGGTATAATAAGTAGGGAATGATATTTCCCAACACTTTCTGTTCATAAAGGCAGAGTAGAAAACAACGGACATTGTGCTGCCCCAATTTTCCTGACATGGGGAAACAGTATAAATGTTGTAGATCTTATTTACTACACAGGAGTGGCCAGAGGTGGATTATCCAAAAGGCAACCTAGGCAGGAGGACCTGCTAGAGGTCCAGGGGGCCCAGCTACAACTTTCATACTTTTTCAATAAACCTGAACAGCCCAGTTGGTTAAAGCTGTGCACCTGCCTGTTTATTGGAAGTTGATGTCTTCTCCATGCCTCTGGCAATCCTCATTGCGAGTCGAAGGGAATGGGGGCCAAAGTTGCTACCTTAGCTAGGGTCCAATTTTCCTTCAACCTATCTTGGAGAATGGGTAATTTAATATCTATGCATTTTTCATTGTGGTTTCACATAGACTAGCCTTTGTAACTTGGGAGCCTATATTTTTTTATGACTTTTGATCTTCGGGTTGTGCTACCATGTCCATGGTGTCCCTTTCAACAAGAATTAGGTAAATGTGTTTTATTAAAATCAGCAAGACTTTATCATTCCTTTCTGACATATAAGAAAAGCTTTGTGTGGAGAGACACAAATATATGCTCTCATTTATTAAAAATTTCAGAAAGAACAGAAGTGCTAAAGAGGTCACATGATCCTTCAAGGGGAAAGGTGGGGAGGGTAAAATAATGGGGTCACACATGGGCTCTGAATGTGTTATTAATTAATGTATCCTGTTACACCAATCACACAAGTAATGAAGCGCAGTCTTACATGGCACGACTGATGAATTTCTGTTCTTTTCTTTGTTACAATCTTTCTGGGCGCTGAAGCATTCAATGTATTTCGCATTACATTGTGTAACCAGCTGAAAAATATAAAACACAATATAATATGTGTTATTTAATGGGGTGTGAGCAGCACGTAGATCAGAGAGTGATTCAAGAGAGCGGTTCTTTTTTTTCTGCCACACTTTGGTCATTTAGGATGGTTGCAGAAAAAAAAAAAGAAAAATGAAAAGACAATTCAGTGTTAAAGTACCAAAGGTCAGTGCTGTAGGATAAGTTGGAACCATAAAAACACCCACCCACCGACACCCCACACCACCCACCCACCGACACCCCACACCCACCCACCCACCCACCGACACCCCACACCCACCCACCCACCCACCGACACCCCACACCACCCACCCACCAACACCCCACACCCACCCACCCACCGACACCCCTCACCACCCACCCACTGACACCCCACACCACCCACCCACTGACACCCCACACCCACTGACACCCCACACCCACCCACTGACACCCCTCACCACCCACCCACTGACACCCCTCACCACCCACCCACTGACACCCCTCACCACCCACCTCCTG
>BLSH010303913.1:120999-144413 GCA_018402905.1 Glandirana rugosa | reverse complement strand
ACATACATACTGGTCACAAGGCGAAATTACTGATGTCCTAAAGGTCTTTACAAAATAACAATGTTTCTTAATTTTTTATTTTTCTTTAAGCCGTACTCGAGGTCCGCGGTCACGGTTTACATACCTGTGAAAAAGGGCTGTGACAAGGTGTGTGTCATAATTTACAATTAATCGACGACAATGTGTGAAGTCAAGGTTAAAGATGACTGACTTACATTTACTTTTTACAGATTGAAAGTAAGACACGGCCTGTGCCTCTTTTCGCCGCAAACTAACGTCGAGGACGACACGCGACTTGTAGGGCGATGACAAATTACTACTCCCTCATCTAGTGAATGACCGGCGTGCTAAGACTCTGAACGACAGCGCACAGCAGGAGCTGCAATCAAACGCCGCTTTTCTCCGTGTCCGGCACAGAATGAAAGTTAGACATTTTTCATTTACATTCAGTCAGTAGAAATTGGAACTGAAGTGTGTAACAGCAGCTAATTAACATTTAATACTGTGTGTGGAACAGTGTCGGGAAAAAGTGTCCATACATTTGGCACTGGCGCCTGGAGCTCATGCCGAATTTCTTTTTATTTTTTAATTCTTTGTAACAATAAAACATTTCTGGAAATCCTGTAGTCATTAAAGCGGAACACTGGTCATACATACAATAAATATCAATGTAGCCCCCCCCCCCCCTTTCGTTCCCAGCTGAAGCAATGCTTGTGTTACTAATGCTAGCCATACCTGCTGAATTGGTTAAAATTCGAGACAAGAGAGGCCCTGTTGGCACAAATCTGCTCAACAAACGTCAACTTAAAAATCGAAGGAGCTGGGTTTAAAATTCTTGGCCGAACAGATGACTGTCCAATTAATTGCAGTCACTCCCTGTGGGTTTTGGCAGCTGCCAGAATACATTAGCTGGCAGAAGATTCCTCCATCCATGGTGCTGAGCGTTGATAGAGGAATATATTGTTTTTTTTCCCATTGAGCCTGTGGGGCCGGATGAGAGAAATCAAAGCTTAAGCAGGCCATAGAGGGTTTGAATCAAAGGCCGGTTCAGCAGGTACCAGCCGAGATTGGAACCATGTATGGGCAGGCTGAGTGTACCCAAGTTGATAAATTGATTAACTTGGGTACAACCAGCATGTCAGATTTTTCATGTGATTCTTGCCAGTGGCTATAACCGCTAGCAATAATCATGATGTGTTCTTCCAGCAGGGACAGCTCCCCCTGCCATGCAGACGGGAAAACAAAATTGCTTAGCGGAAAGTAATCAAGCGCATCAGCACTGACTAATGGTGCAATCAAACAATTTTCTTTCCTGCATATATGGCTGGCTTAAGGGATAATGTAATAAAGAGGTTTATTTACCTTACTGCTGGTTTTCCATTCCCCTGCTCTCCAGGGCCAAAAAGGGAGTTGTGGCATGTCCACACCATCACAAGTTGGTGGCCATCGTAATGATCTGCATTGTGTTGATGTAAGTGAAAGGGGCAGCAGAAGAGCGGCCTCGGGGAACAGTCAACACAACCAGAATCAACAGGGAGGAACACTGTGGGACCATAGAGTAAGATAAGAGTTCTTCTACATACATCATCCCTTAGTACTGCCAGCATTATATATTGCATCAGCTGGGAATTGGGGGTGGGAGGGGGCATTGGTGTTTACTTATTGTTTGTATGCGTGTAGTTGGCTTTAAAAACACAAGTGGGATCCATCGATCGACTTCAGTACAACCAGCCTGTTGGGGTTGTTTGGTGCGATCACTGCCAACGGTTATAACTGCCAGCAGTGATCTCTGCATTTTGAAGGCTATGAAATCTCCCGCTGTCAGAATACAATAGCACAGCGGGAGGGATTACCCCATCAACACAAACTCTGTTGATTGGGAAAAGCAAGCAGTTCTCTTTCCTTCAACCCGTGGTTGAAGGAAAGAAAATTGTATAATGTACAGCTTGCTTAATGCTCAGCAACAAAGTGGGAGTAAAACAGCCATAGAAAATATAGCAACCCATATTTTTGCACACATCCACAATTTGCCAAGTTTGCTGGAGCAATGTATACAATAGCACTTATGTGAGAATGGGGACTGGCTGCTACCAGATGTACCATCTTTAGGCCAGCCCAGCTAAATGAAAGAATTTCCGTATTGGATGTCCAGACCTCAACCCACTACCAAATGGTATAAAAGTCATTCTACACATCTGTAGGAAAATAAAGAGGACAAACTACTTACACGCTACAATGTTAATGTATCTGTTTTTGTGTTTGTTGTCAGGATGGTTAGAGTGTTCCGCTGTGATATTCATGTCTGATGTACACCGCTGGACTTCCTGCACACACAGCAAAGAAACAAAAAGACTAATGTTACTTTTTTCATATAATGCATTTTTTTTTTTTTTTTAAGGTAGATGTAAAGTAGATCACTAAATGTTCATATAAGCCTAAGACTACATACACACCAGTGATTTAGGCAGGTGCAAATTGCGGTGGCAGGAATCTCCTGATTCCAGCTGTGGCAGTGAGCGTCTAGGTTCAGCCGCAGGCCCCATTCACCATAATGAACGGTGAACATTGTGTGCGTCCAGCAGCAATCACTCGAGGTAACAACTGGTGGTGCTGAGACCTGCGAATAGCTGTGGCCTTTCATCATTGTGAACTGGGCAGGTGGCAGAAGATATCAGCCACTGCAATTCACACTGGCCTAAATCACAAAAAAATCTGGATTAATCCTCTGCACACTGCTATATACCATTGCTAGCAAACTTAAAAAAAAGCAGGGATTTTTGATTCACATACATTGCAATACATGTTTAAGCTGGTCAACTGCATCAAAGTAATCCTTCTCTGGCAAGTCCCTACTCTGCTCTGCAAAACTCAAATGCTCCAGTGGATACAGTGCCAATATAGGGCAGATAGACAGTTACCTAATTCACAAGGTACTGCAAGGTTTGCTCATAATGTCCAGAGCCCTTCCTGTAAAGATCACCAGCTGATAGTATTTCCAACACGTACTTTTAAAGACAATAATTCGATTTATACTTTACCCCCATATTCCACCAATAGTGCTTAATCAAGGATGATGTCACTGTCCTTCTGGCAAGATCCTGGGATATCCAGAGCAGCAAAATCTTCTGAGAACACAGCTCCCCAAGCCCCTCACCCTGCATATTGCTCCAATCAACAGTATTGCTCACGGGCGAAGAGCAATGTTAATTGGACTAGTGTGTAGGGGGGTTTGGACTTCTGTAGACCTGGACTGCTTCCTGTGTATGAGAGCAATGCTCTGACTCTCCAACATGCTACAAGCACAGAGTATTTTAGTCCTTACTGCAGCACTTAGCGGCTAAAGAAAACTTAAAACAGCAGAATATTGCTGTATATGCAGCCTGACTGCATCACAATATTAAATATAGAGGATTCAACTGTGGTTTTAAAAGACAACTGTAGCTTTAGTAAGCTACTGGACAGCTCTCCCAATAGGAATGAATAGGGTTGCAATGCACATGTGTAGGATGAAGTGGACCCTGCAGGGAGCTTTGCAAAGAAAGGCATGAGGCTCCAAGCATGACCACACAGTGTAGATCATTGGATCAAGGACGAAGGTAAGTACTTCTCCAGGTGGGCTTCACTAACTAAAGAATCACAGTCAAACAAAATCTCCTGTGCTCAATAGTGGTGTGATGGCAGTGGAAATAGCCTAGAATTCCTATGGCTCCCGGTAAATGAACAGGCCTTGTTGCCCTCCAAGGGTCAGGGAACACCCAATGGAAACACTAGGCTCTGAGGAAGAGGGGATCTCCTCTCGAAACGCGTCAGCCATCTGGATGGTTCTCCAGTGTGCTGGACACTGTCCTGGTGACCTGGTTGCTCTGTGTTCATTGTGCTTTTACTTCCACTTGTTTGTGAGTATGTTTCCTTCTTTTTTGATTTCAATAAATATCACTTGGGTAATGTGCAAGGTTGTTTAAAGTTCTTCTTCAGGGCTTCACTAACTGGATGGAGGTTCGTCTTAAAGGACAACTTATACTAAAGATAAAGCTGTCCTTTCATTATGCAGCTTTAATTAAAATTATACCTGGTCATCCTGCCATAAAGGGCCCTGTTTAGGCACTTCCTGTTATAAGGTAACAATGCCCTTTCTCCATCTCCCAACTGTGCTGCTACATTGACACCCTGTCACCAGGAGTGCTTGTAGATATGAAGTGGCTGCAAAGAGGCTGTAGATCAGCAGCACTGAGATGCAACAATGGATGAAAAAAATGTGACGAGTATTTTATTTCCAAAAAAAGCAACAGTTTATGATACACTGTGTTTAAGCTAATTAAATTGAATTTAGTTAGTTTTCATTACATCCACTTTAACACAATAAACAAAATGCAGACATTTAAAAAAAAGTGAAAGATCAAACTGATTTTAAGCATAAACACTCCAATATTACTTTAAAGTATGTTCTTACTGAAAATATACAATTCTTCCCTCTAATTAGTAGAAAACAAGCCTGAAAGCATACAGTGCAATTACCACTGATTGTATCATATTTCACCTTTCATGACTCTACAGAATCAGAACAATGAAAAATAAAGATGGCGGCTGATTGGTTTGTTGGGGGTGACACCACTATGCGCCTTGTTCTCTACCCTTCCCTTGTAAGATCCACCGTTGTTTTGAATGTGCGCAGTTAAAGCAGGAAAAGTTAAAGCTTGTGCTGAAACATTAATTATGACTTAATTTCCTGGAAGTCTGGAGGTTATTGAGGTCCAATTTAATGCTTTCAACTTGTAAAGTGGAATATGGAAGCAAACTGATAAAGGAAATAATTATCAGAGCGCAGCTGCTGCACGAGCCAGAGGGAGCGTGTCATATATATTATGCAAACAGCAGATGTGTCTGTATACAGAAACACACAACAAAGGCTTTTTATCAACTACACGCAGCACATGTTACTACGTGCATCAAACTAATATATACACATGTGTAGGTTT
This sequence comes from Glandirana rugosa, assembly GCA_018402905.1. Classification (NCBI taxonomy): domain Eukaryota; kingdom Metazoa; phylum Chordata; class Amphibia; order Anura; family Ranidae; genus Glandirana; species Glandirana rugosa. Next base: position 139,437 of record BLSH010303913.1, on the reverse strand, counting down.
GATATGTATATACATAAAACCCACTACGCTTTTGGTTATGAATTTTTCAAATCTGTAGTATAAAAGGTCTCAGCAGTAGATCTGTGCTCTCTGTGGAAGAATATACAGGCACATTAAAGAGAATGTGTAGTGGCTTTGTACATATTTCTACCTTATTTATTATGGCCGTAACTAAAAAATGTAAACATGCTTTTAATTTGTTAAATGGTTCTTGCAATCGTTAGGTAGACATAATATATTGTACATTAAAGCCCACCTACAGGCTCAGCCCCCAGCTCCCTGTGTCATTACACTGAGTGCAGGGTGCCATGGTGGCCTTGGGTGTCACTCAACCTATTAGACGGATGACATCTTGTGGCAGAGAACAAGGACTATAGGTGGCAGCAGAGAGGAAGTGAGCATCGCACATATTTAAACACAAAGCTCCATAGCACAAGCTGAGATTTAAACTAGCCTAACTTACAGCTCATTCACACCCCACCATTTGCTCCTGCTTAGCTTTGCGGCAAGAATTATAGCCTATCGCTTTTGGTGGGCATAGCACCGCTGAGCGCAACCCATTCAAGTGAATGGGATCGCTCTGCAAGCGTCCCTCGAACACCTGTAATGTATGTGGCTATGGCAAGCTAATGTGGAGTTTACAACACCTCCTAAGGGACTGTCAAATGCTCTCCAAACGCAGACAGCTCTTCAGAGACCAAAGCAAATGAGAATGAGCCCCTAATAAGATAAACCAATCAGTTGCCCCATCCACATATGGATGAAAGAATCCACCTTGTCAGCTACAGTATTCAGCAGCTGACAAGACCCATCGATCACAATCTCATGGTGCAAGTGCCCCCCCCAATATGCAGAGCAGCACAGGAAAGTAGCAGCAAGGCACGGCTACCTGATCTGCTGCACTGGTCCCTGTGATCCTTTTCTTGCATCAATTTCAGGTGTTGTATGTGATGTCACATACCACTGCCTAGGATAAATGCGAGAGAGGGATTGGTGGGCACCAGTGCAACATAGCAGGTGTAGCCAGGTCTCGCTGCCCCTTTTCTGCTCTGCTTTGCATATAGAGGGAGAAGAAGTAATGTAATGGTGCCATTAAGGAGCATAATGTTGGCACTGGGGGCATTTCCAATACTATACTTTTGAACAGCACTATAATGAGCAGTAGTATAATAGAGGCAATATAAAGTGGGCTCACTGACCATCAATTTAAGAGGGGATGTTGCTGATATAGAGGATATGTTACCCAGGCTCCCAACTGACCACCAATGAAAGGGAAGTACTACATGGGGGAAGGGGGCCTACTTATAACCAAACGTATAATTTATCTTATTGCCTTTTCATTGTAACCACACCAGCTTTAATTTGGCCGCGCCCCCTTTAACATGCGGCCCTCATTTGAAAACCAATTAATCCAAAATTATGACTACAAAAAAAAAAAATTCTAAACTTCAGCCGATCTATAAATGAGAAGCCCAAGAATATGAAATATCTGTGTCAAACATAAATATGATTAACATTTTTAGTCTCCACTTAAATTTTAAAAATTGTTTGTTTCAATCATACGCGTCTACTGGCTGCCATTTTGTGTGGCGACACAACACATTCCTCCCGTGGACACCCTATACAAGCACTGAGGATTAAAATTCTTGAGTTACAACACGCAGTTGGTTGGTACAGATAGTCTGACACTGTGCAAAGTGTGGACCTAATTAGAGTCAGCTCAAGTTCAGAGATGTGCAGCTGATTATTTTGAATAATTAAATGGTGTCAAAAGCAGCTGTGAGATACAGCACCAGGGATTTCAGTTCATAAATAATTGAGGAGATGGCGATGCATGCAATCAGCCTGATCACATGGCTCTCCCCAGACAATGAGTGTATGCCCTGAATACTACCAGGGCCGTTACTGCTGATCGGCCAGCCAGATTAGCCCCATCACCTGGATTCAACCAGAACGCATTTAGCAAAACGTACAGAGCGCAGGGGAGGAAGGGGAGCTGGGGATTGATCATTCGCCAAATACTACTCAGCAGGAGTCAAATACCACATTTAACAGGGAACCTTTAGGGTTTTGAAAGATATATGAATGTGATTTGTGCAACAAAAATAATTTTATCTGTGTGTCTAAGGGCCCTTTTATGCGGTGTTGCTCTGCTTTGTTTATCAGAGGATTTGTAAGTAGATCCCCTGTTGAATCTGAGCTGAACAGGGTGGATGTCAGTTTTATCATCCGTGCCCGCATTTACACAGTGGATGGGGTGGATCCATGATGGCAGCCAGGAATTAATTCATTTTGCCCGTTTAAATCAGGTAACCCCCAATCCGTTATGTTTAGGTCTCGAAAAACGGAACGGGACATAGTCGAACTGGGCAGACACAGAGGTAGGTCAGTGTGAACAGACACAATGACAAAAAGCCGGCATCCTGATCTTCCGCAATTCATTTATAAATCCAGGTGTGGTACAAAAGCATACAGGTCTTCAGCTACATGCCAAAACACATTAGCCCTGTATTTTTTTGTACCACACCTGAATTTATAAAGATCGAGCCGCTAACCTTTTCTCATCTCGTATGTCTACTAGAGTGCCAAGAGAACACCATATGCCAGCGCACCGACCTGCACTGTCTGTTTACATCAGCCAGCCCATAGACCCACATGGAGCTTCCATTTAGGTCCACCTGAAAAATGCACAGGCAAACCTGATCGGAAAGCCCATGTGAAAGAGCCCAAAATGTTATTTTAAAAAAGTTACAGTAAAGTGACGTCAGGTCCGCAGCCATGGATTTAGATCCTCTGCTCCACCTTTTCCCTTCATTGTTCCACCCAGGCTCACTCTGAAGAGCCTAGAGATAATTCATCAATTTAAGTTTTGGATACAGTAGGAAAAGAACCCCCACAATTTTTTGTGTTCCATTGGGGTGATTACAATTCACATCTTGTCCCTAAAGCTCAAGAGGAAGTGAGTAGAAATGTCACAAAAGTCAGGACAAATCAGTTGTCTGGCATCCCCTTTGGAGATTTCCCCTCCTGGTGTCACAACAAGAAGTTGGAGCAAATTTCCCTTTAGGCAGTTGTCACCAGAATAGGCGCCCTACTGAAGGAAGGATTTCCTCTCACTTCTTGTTTTAACAACACAATTAGAAGGGAGAGAAAATTCCCTCTACCCACAGAACGCATCTCTACTGGAGGATTCTCCATCACCTTCTGTTCTGCAGACACAAGAAGTAGTTGGAGGAAATCCCCACTTAGGTGGCTGTCACCAGATGAACACACAAGAGCACTGACTTAACTTTGTAAATACGGCTCCAGCTGGAAAAGTTGAGCTGCTGCTCTGTGTGTTCGTCTTTTCTGCACTTTTAGATACCCTGGGCAAGGCCAACTTAAGAGCTTACATAGAGAAGCATCATAGAGGAGAACCCACCCACCACACAGACCCGGAAGTTGGGGGGTAACAGCTAGAGGGTCCCTAGTGGGCAGAGGTTAAAGGACCACCATACTGGAGGATTATTCCTATATGCTATATTACAAGTTCTAAGAAGGTGAGAGTCCAGTGAGCACAGTGGTGTCACAGCAGCATCTTATAGGAGACACACTGAAGTCTATATACCTTGCATAAAAAGTAAAGGGATAGAAATAACACAAGAGGCTGTTTAGACATATGAACTTCATAATGGAATATCAATACTGCAGTATTTAAGCAACACATAAGAGTCTATGTATTATCCATTTTCTCTTACTTTGTCTTTTAATATCGTATGGCTTGATTTGCACGGTTCAATATTACTTGCACTTTATGATTAATTACATGTCTGCATAAACTGGGATTACTTGAGAAGCTTATCAATTATCACACATTTGCACATTTTACAAATTACACTTTATTGCTTGATCTGCACAATATCACATTTGTCCTTTGCACTTTAACTTAATGAGTATTGCACATATTATTAACAGTACTTTTGCACGCTAAAACAGCGCAGCACCATCGATTATATTTCACATGCTTTATAGCTATGGGAACGCTACCAGGTGCCTGCAGCAGTTTATATAATTTGTTATAGTCTTTCACCTAGAAGGATTGATTGCACAAGAGAAATCCCCTCTCCGCTGTCACTAGAACTCACTGGAGGATCTCCTCTCACCTATTGCTCCAGTGACAACTGAAATATTTTGGGTTTCCTGTCGCTTTTTACTGCAATTACAGTGGTCACCAGGACAAATAGAGATGGTGAATCTCTTTGACGGGGACACACAAAGAATTAAAACTTCCAAAAAAAAGACATTCAAAGAGCTGCTGGGAATTTTCAGTTTTGTACATGTAGCTCTCTCTGGTGGTTCTCATACAGCAAAGCTTCTGCCAATGTGTATCTAACAGTAGCTCAAACTGTACAAATTCAGAAGAGAATGCTTAACAAAAAAACAAATAAATGTGTTCAAGATCATCATTAACATTGGAAACAGTGAACACACATATATTTTAGGAATTAAATTAAAGTTAAACTTAAAGCAAAACTTTTTCTTTCATTTTGGAAAGAGTAAGGGAAGATTATAACCCCTGTCAATTCTTTTATGCCAGCTTTGTCCCATTGGGGAGATTTCCCTTCACTTCTTGTTCCTTAGTCAAAACAGGAAGTTAGAAGAAATCCCTCCAAAGTGGGGGAACCACATTGGAGGATTTAACTTCTATTCCTGTTCTGGTGACAAGCCAAAATTTGGGATTTTCTTTCAAATTTACTCAGTGATCATGGTAAACAGGACAGATAGAGAGGGCGAATCCCCCTAATGGAGGCACAGACAGCAATAAAAACCCGACTGGTGTTCTAATCCTTCTCTACTCTATCCAAAATTAAGAAAAAAACAGTTTTGCCTTTAGTTATACTTTAAAGGGGTTGTAAAGTCTCGAGTTTAAACATTCTATGCATTAAGGTGAAAAACCTCCTGTAATGCAGTAGCCCTGCAGAGCCCCCCTTTTACTTACCTGAACCCGAACGTTCCAGTGTAGAGGACGAGCCCAGCATCTCCAGCCGGTGTCTCGGGAACTCATAGGATAGATTGATAGAAACAGGAGCCATTGGCTCCCGCTGCTCTCAATCAAATCCAGTGACATGGGAGCTGGGGGTGGCGCCGAGTCCTGCTGTCTGTGTCAATGGATGCAGCAGGACTCGAAAGTGTGCCCACACAGGTGCCCCCAGGGAAAGCACTTCTCCAAGGGGGCACCCAGTGAAGAGGAGGAGCCAGGAGCGCAGTCGGAGGACCCCAAAAAAGGAGGATGGGGCCGCTCTGTGCAAAACCCTTGCACAGGGCAGGTAAGTATGACAGGTTTGCTATTTAAAAAGAAAAAAAGCTAAATCTAACCTTTAGTACCCACTGCTGCTCAGCAACTGTTCTTATGTTGATTCAAAAGGAGAGTTTAATTTCGGTCCTAGCATAGGTCTGTGTGGTCGTTTCCTCATTCAAGGTTTAGAAGGGGCTAAGCCCTGAGGAAGTGAGCGCTTCAACCCATTAACTGTTTTTATATAACCCACTGACCAACATTAAAGCGATTGTAAAGCTTCATTTTCTTTTTTCCCTTTAAAATAACAAACATGTCATACATACCTTCCTCTGTGCAGTGGTTTTGCACAGAGTGGCCCCGAACCTCATCTTCTGGGGTCCTCCACTGGTGCTCCTGGGTCCTCCTCCGCGTCGAGTGACCCGTCAGGGAAGAACGTCCCTTGGATCACCCATGCGATCCTGTGACCTGCTGTTTGCTTGTATTCACACAAACAGCGGGACTCGGCCCCGCCCCCCACGTCACTGGACTTGATTGACAGCAGCAGAAGCCAATGGCTCCCCTGCTATCAATCTATCCAATGAGGACCCGAGACATTGGCTGCAGCAGATTGCTCGTAGCCGCCGCTGGAACGAACGGGCTCAGCTAAGTAAAAGGGTGGCTCTGGGGGGGTCACTGCATAAAATGCATTAAGGCGAAAAACATGCTAGGCTTTACAACCCCTTTAAAGTTACCTTGCACTTTTTTATCCATTTTGTGGTCTGGTGCTCCTTTATATTTTTATGGCTTGAGCAATGAAAACCTAGCAGGGGTTCTAATTATTCTTTAAGGCTCGTACACAGGATGCAAATTTCGGACCGGAATTTTCGTTCAACGGGTGATCGTCCCAAATTCTTACCGTTCGTATGCTCCTTTTGACAGCCGATTTTGATTTTTTGTAAGACAAAAGCTGGTTGTGCTGACTATAATTTTTTTTTTTAGTATGGCAACTCCCGTCCGATTTTCGTATCATCAGTACGATTTTTGTACAAAAAAAAAAAATCGTACAATCACGACTACGCATGCTCAGAAACGGAAAATACAGACAAAACTATTCAACACATCACGTCACTTCTGACGTTGAATTCAGTCATACGAACATTTTCTTATTGTTAGTAACTTCTTCACTTTCGACATGAGACAAGCATCCAACAAAAACGGACATTCTGTCGTCCAAAATTCTCATCGTGTTTACGAGGCTTTACTCTAAAATTAAGCAATGTTTTGGCCTAGAGATACATTGCAGAGTTGATTTACTAAAGGTAAATAGATTGTGCTTTGCAAAGCGCAGTTGCTCCAGAGCTTAGTAAATGAGCAGAAGCTCTGCTGACTTCAATCATCCAATCATGTGCAAGTAAAAATGCTGTTTCTTTTTTTTTTTTTTTTTCCATGCACGTGTTTGGATATTCTTTGCAAAATGAAGCTTTACCTCATTTACTAAGCTCTGGAGCAAATGCACTTGCAGAGTGCACATTCTACTTGCCTTTAGAAAATCAATCCCTGTGAATCCTTAACCACTTGCCGACCACCGATCGGCATTTGACGGCGGCAAATTGGTTCGTTCCCGCAAAACGCCGTCATACGACGGCGGCTGCGGGATCGAGCTTAGTGAGCGCGCGCATGCCCTGTGTTCGGGGAGGGCCAGGGAGCGGGTGCGGCGGCTTCAATTGCCGCCGGCTACCCGCGATGGCCCCCCCCGAGCGGAGGAACGGAGGTCCGTGTAAGTAAACACGGACCTCCGCTCTGTGTGAAGGGGGAAGGGCTGTGATCACAGCCTTCCTGTATACGAAGGCTGTGACCACTTCCCTTCCCCAGATAGTGCAGTCCCCCCACAGTTAGAACACGCCCAGGGAACATAGTTAACCCTTAGAGTGCCCCCTGCAGGTTAACCCCTTCACTGCCAATGACATTTACACAGTAATCAGTGCATTTTTATAGCACTGATCGCTGTATAAATGCCAATGGTCCCAAAAAAGTGTCAAAATAGTCCGACATGTCCGCTGAAATATCGCAGTACCGCAAAAAATCGCAGATCGCCGCCATTACTAGTAAAAAAAAAAAAAACCCAAAAAATGAATTCTCATCATCCGTAAACACGACCACTTTTGCGCAAACCAATCAATAAACGCCAATTGCTATTTTTTTTTATCGCAAATATGAGGAAGAATATAAATCGGCCAAAAACTTTGAAAAAAAATGTTTTTTTATATATATTTTTTTTTATTTGTATTCTAGCAAAAAGTAAGAAATTTGTTTTTTTTTGCAAAATTGTCGCTCTTCTTTTGTTTATAGCGGCGATCAGAAATGACACAGAGGTGATCAAGTACCACCAAAAGAAAGCTCTGTTTGTGGGAAAAAAAGGACGCAAATTTCGTTTGGGTACAACGTCGCACAACCGCGCAATTTTCAGTTAAAGCGACGCAGTGCCGAATCGCAAAAAGGGCTCCTAAAGCTGGAAATCCTTCTGGGGCTGAAGTGGTTAAAGCGTTACTAAACCTAAAAACATTTTTTTACCTTAATGCATTGTTTGCATTAAGGTAAAAAATGTTTTTAGTTTCTCCGTGCCCCCCCTTCTCCTGTGTGAACGAGGATGAGCGTGGAAAAGAGATCAGCGCTATGCACGGCTGCATCTTTTCTCCCCTTACTTCCTCTTTACACAGCATTTGAGCAGCAGCAGGAGCCATTGGTTCTTGCTGCTGTCAATCAGATGCAGTGAGGAGGAAGTGGGGGTGGGCCTAAGTCCCGCTGTGTAAGTCTATGGAGCGTGGTTTCGTAGATACACAGGTTGGGAGCGTGGGGACTACGCTCTCCCCATAGCTAGGGGCTGGCTATGGTAGTCTCTCAAAAGAAGAGGACAAGCCAATATCGCAACTGGGGACCCCAGAAGAGGAGGATTGGGGTCACTCTGTGCAATACCACTTCACAGAGTAGGTAAGTATAACGTGTTTGTTATTTTAATAAAAAAAAAAAAATGTTGAGTTTAGTAACACTTTAAAGCTGAAGTTTAGAAAATAAGTATGTGCCATACCTATGGGATCCCTGTGGAAGGTGGAAATCACTATAGTAAGCACAGATACTACATGGCCACTAACTTTCGGGTCCCATGCCGAGCAGCTGCCCTGCACCGGAGGCTGCTTGCTCGGCATGGGTGCCATTCAGGGAACGCTTTGCATTTTCTTAATGAATATAAAAGCGTTCTCCCATTGGAGGTGGTGGGGAGGTGATGTCATGATCTCCACCTTGTCCAATCAGAGAACATTGTGCATTCATTGAGAAAATTCAGAGTGTTCCCTGAATGGAACCCATGCTCTATGAGCAACCTCTTTAGGTTTAGGAAGCAGAAGGGCAGCCACTCAGCATGGGACCCAGAAGCTAGCAGCAATCACTAATAGTGGTGACTACTACAGTGATTTCCAGCTTCCATGGGGATCCCACAGGTATGGCGCACACATACTCACATTGGTCCAAGCAGGACTAATGTGCCTATGGTAAACATGTCATAAATGGGTAACATAGCTTTAGAATTCTCCATAATACAGACAAATTAGGTAGCTCAAGTACAACAGAGCATCAGCTTCACTTTAGCCTTTTGGCAAAAGGTGAAGAACAAATTAATAGAAGGCAGAGCTATATAAGGAGACGGTTAGTGACACAGTTCCACCACTGCCACCCAAACCCAATATAAAGCCTTCAGTGGAACTGGCTTAACTACCAGCAAATAAACAGCAGGGATCCTATTTCACAAGATGACTCACAATTATCTCAAAGCGTGTCTTGGCTCTCCAAAGGTTTGACATTATGGGGATTGAAATTGACATTTTAGCCATGTAAAATTACAACCACGAAAAGCCTTTGTGCATTTCCCTTTTAATTGCAGCATTTTTTTTTTTTGAATCCTGTTTTGACTGGAACCGCATTTGGCAATGATCACAATGTGTGCATGAAAGGAGCAATTATCACGCAGCACCATCATTGCATTGTTACTCTGAAGAGGCTCTTTTCACGCCAGGCCTCACTTCGCCCCGTGCGTGGGTCACATCTGCATCCCGCTCAGCCATTTCACAGCGTGACAATATATCTCACTTAACTGAAAATGGAATGACTTAAACATAAAGATAATTTATTGCTGTTTAATTGTGTTTGCAAACTACAAGCCATAAGGTAAACTGCCATAAAACAGCCACTATATAGAATTATGGAACCATGCTATTCACATATATATAGATTTATTTATATATACACACACATACACATACAGAGTATATATATTTTTGCCTTGCTTATTTAATGGATTGTAGGTCTTTTTTTTTTTTTTTTTGTTCAAAAGGCGAGTCCACCCAAAACAGATTAATCAGTTCTGGGTAGATGTCAGTGGGTTTAATAACTTGCCAGCTTTTACAGAAACAAGGGGAACCTTAAAAGGGGTGCCTTACCCTCATTTTTTTTTAAGTCTATGCCTCCACCTTGGCTTGACAAATTTTACTCATTCTTTTTAGGAAAGCAGTGTGACATTTTTGAGTTCACTATAAGAGAAAACTAATGTAACAGGGTGATATAATTGGGAGATCACAGCAGTCTATTAATGGTTTCTTGCTTTAAAGCATATCTTAACCCAATAATAAAAATAGAATATATTACAGCTTAAAGTAGAGTTCCGTGCAAAACCCAACTACTCAAAAAAATGCCTACACCTATTCTGACTAATGTGTAAGAAAGATCTGTATACTTACCTATTTTCAGGGCGCTCCAGTCTGGTTACGTGATCCGGATTCCCTGTGCCAGCCATCTTGGCAGGTTGTGATTGGTACACCCACATCAGTACCTCACTACTGCACTGGACCTTCAAAGATGAAGAGTTTCGCAGACCAATAGCAAGATGTAGGAGCATCGCTTATTGAGCTGTAATATAAATTTGCTTAACCAAGGAACTCCCAGGTTTTGGGTTTTCTGAGGTGTTCAGTACATGCATACATGCATTTTATGGTCCTCCTAGCAATTCAGTTGTTTATGCAGATGTTTAGGCTCACTATCTTGGATATTCACCTGTACTGCTGAAAAAGTTAAAGTGGACCTTAACCTGAAAATTAAACTTACCATCGTTCTCTTCCTGCACCAACCCCCAGATTCTTAAACATGGTTTAGTATTTTTTTTTTTTTTTAGTAGTACTCACACCCGCCTCCTGATTCCTGAAAAAGGATGCTATCCCCTCGGCCATACCCCTCCACCCCCTGGGATAACATTGCACATCCCACAAAGCTACAGGTCCAGTCTCCCTACAGTCTGGACCTTGTACATGCACAGTTGGGGGACCAAGTATGAGCTCCTGAATGCAAGATCATAGTGAAAAGCAACGAGTGCATGTAAGACCACGCTGGGCCGGTAGGTACGTGCTTCATAAAAGTCAGCAGCTACAGCTTCTCTTTAAAGAAAAGATAATAAAAATAATTTTCCTACCTCAAATTCTTCAGAAAATCCATGCTGATTGTTGCCATAGAGCTCATTGATATGTTTGACAAACTGTTTGACAGGAATAGCCTCCATGTCATCTGCCAAAAGGAGAAAAGAAAAATATGGTTAGAATGGACAGATTCAGCTGCTTTTGTATCCGTAATTTTATCACAATACATTGGAGGAAGTACCAGGAATAGCGTATCCTCTTTTTAGAATACACAGGGATCAGTTCTCTAAAGTAGAACACACTGTGTACACACACACATATATACACAATATCTCACAAAAGTGAGTACACCCCTCACATTTATGTAAATATTTTATTATATCTTTTCATGTGACAACAATGTATTAGTTACATGTTGCTACAATGTAAAGTAGTGAGTGTACAGCTTGTATAACAGTGTAAATTGCTGTCCCCTCAAAATAACTCAACACATAGCCACTAATGTCTAAACAAACGTGACAAAAGTGAGTACACACCTAAGTGAAAAATGTCTAAATTGGACCCAAAGTGTCAATATTTTGTGTGGCCACCATTATTTTCCAGCACTGCCTTAACCCTCTTGGGCATGGAGTTCACCAGAGCTTCACAGGTTGCCACTGGAGTCCTCTTCCACTCCTCCATGATGACATCACAGAGCTGGTGGATGTTCAAGACCTTGCGCTCCTCCACCTTCCATTTGAGGATGCACCACAGATGCTCAATAGGGTTTAGGTCTGGAGACATGCATGGCCAGTCCATCACCTTTACCCTCAGCTTCTTTAGTAAGGCAGTGGTCATCTTGGAGGTGTGTTTGGGGTCCTTATGTTGGAATACTGCCCTGCGGCCCAGTCTCCTAAGGGAGGGGGATCATGCTCTGCTTCAGTATGTCACAGTTCACGTTGGCATTCATATGGTACCCTCAATGAACTGCAGCTCCCCGGTGCCGGCAGCACTCATGCAGCCCCAGACCATGACACTCCCACCACCATGCTTGACTGTAGGCAAGACACACTTGTCTTTGTACTCCTCATCTGGTTGCCACCACACACACTTGGCACCATCTGAACCAAAAAGGTTCATCTTGGTCTCATCAGACCACAGGACATGGTTCCAGTAATCTATGTCCTTAGCCCGCTTGTCTTCAGCAAATGGTTTGCTGCTGTCAGTAGAAGAAATGATGCCCCACTGTTGGTTGTGCTTCATCACTATTGTCAGTGAGAGGAACAGTGCCCCAAGGGCCGGATAAAGGCAAGCAAAAGGTCACATCCACAGTTTGGAGACCACTGACCTAAACAAAGAAAGTAACATGCTTGCTATATTGGAGATACAATAAGATTTCTACAGTTATCTTTCATGATCTATCGCACTATATCAATCTATATATTGTAGCTTAACTTTGCTTAGATGTAGTGGCTGCATTAGTCTTCTTTCTTTCTGGCTTTTCTCCCTTAATTTTCACCAGGGGATTACACTTCCTGTACTAGGGCAACAGTCCCCTAAACTGTATCAATGGAGGAACAGCGCTGCCACCCTAGGCTGCTCTCCAAATTTGTATTACAACACATTCCTCTCTATGCATTACACCCTGAAAACATGCAATGCAGACACCACATCAAAGGACTGGTAGAAAACTAAGTGCAGCGCTCCAACCTATTCCCTAACTTATGCACTTGGTTTACTTTGGATGGTATTTTTTTATTTAAGTGGTGCTGCTATAGACAGAGCACAGAAAGAATATCTGCATAAGGATCTTGCAAAAGATTATTATTTACAATATATAACATGTTTGTTTTTAGGTTTAGATATGTGTTGAGTCTTTCCTCCTGCATGTACAACACTAAGGCTAGCTGTGGCAGGAGTCACTTTGGGCAGGGGGCCCATGGAACCCAGCTTACCTTAGAGAGGTCAGGAACCGCATTTTTAAGCTCCCCCTCTTATGTATAAGTCACTGTGTGTCTATTAGGGGCACAGGGTGACCTGGGAAGCCCAGTCTGGTCTGCATTATCAGACTCAGTACAACCACACTGGACTCAGCATTTCGTTTTACTCCTGAACCTGCCAGGTTGTCTACACTATGTTTAGAACACTGACAAAGTTGGACATTTGAATGCACAAGTCATAGGAGCCTCCATGAAAAAAGTGATCCGAGCGCCAAGTTACGGTTTAAATAGTTGTTGATAGGTTAAATGTTTCAGTACCACTAGTTGTTGGCTGCATGCTCAGTTTTTGTTTATAGATGTGTTTACATTTTTGAATGTACCTGTGCATGATGTGATTGGATGTAAAGTTTATCCCACCTTGTGTCTATGTGCCAACAAGGAGGGGGGATTGTCTCCAGAGATATATACTTGTGTCTATTCTTCAATAAAGTCTTATGCTTTTATTTACCCTACGCTGCTGTCTCGACAAGTGACTGGGTGAGCTGAGGGATCTTGGATCGTGCTGGTAGTGGGCAAAGGAAGCTTATACGGAGGACATACTCCTCAAGAGTACGGGGTCCGTCACACTAGCTATACATAATTTTCCTTAAAGTGGTTGTCAACCCGTGACAACCACTTTAACCTACAGGTAAGCTTATAATAAGGCTTACCTGTAGGTGCCCTGAATATCTCCCAAACCTGCACGGCTTAGGAGATATGTTGTGTACTAGATGTGCCAACGTCATTTCGGCACATGAGCAGTGAAGAAATGGCCTCTGTGCCGTTTCTTCACTGAGATCGTGTCGTGGCTGGCGGCTCCCACGTACATGAGCGGGACTGACATCGCGCAACTCCGGCCAGTCACAGAGCCGGAGCCGCGGCCCCGGAAGGAAGAGCGGCTGAAGATGGACGCTGCCTGCACAGGGGACATCGCTGGACGTCGCAGGCTTCGTTTGCAGGTAAGTGACACATAATGCAATGCATAGTAGCCCATTATGTTTCTACTTTGCAGGGGAATAGAGAAAGTAAATCCCATCAGGGTTTACTTCCTCTTTAATATGGGACATACACGCTAAACAGCATGGATAAGGTATCTCCCCTGCGGCTATTATATTCTGATGCCACTGCTCCTGTGGTGTCAGAATTCCCGAATAGTGGCCGCAAGTCCACTATTTTGTCAGGAATTTTCCGCCCAACTTTTTTAATTTTAATATCAAAGTTAATGGAGCTAAGTGGTGCCAACACTTACTTACTAGGAATCTGTGACTGTGTACCAGGAGTTATTACAAATAACTGCTTTTATATTGAAAACTGTAGTCCTAGTTTAACAAAATCCTAATTTAACTAGTAGTAATATAGCAGTGTATGAATTGTCAGCCCCCCAGCGCCTCTTGAATAAAAAGCCCTTAATTGTGTTTTTATGCCTTTTCTTCATTCCTGCTCAGGCTGAATGTGGTAATTTCTATCACAATAAAAGATACATACGTTGTCAAATTTGCATTTAAGAACACATTTAATATGGTGCATGGAGACTCTTTTCAAGTGCTTTTATTATGAGAAAGAAAACTAATATCTTCTTGTTCTATGCAGCCATTTACTAGTCAATAAAGCAGCTGTTCCCCTCTGGAAGTGAACCATTTGAGGTGTATTCATTAAATGCACATTAAATGATATTCTTTTAATAAAGGAAAAGCACCGTTATATTACAGGTAACGCTGTGTTTTCTGAGTCAACAGATTTAGGATAATTTGTAGCTATAATAGATAACTGCTGCCCTGCTGTCTAAGGGGTCTGGTAGACCTGTAACCTACACTTTAGTTCAAATATTACATATATAATTGCTACATAAACTTTTTGTTATATATTATTAAAAATTACCTTTCCCACCCCTAGTGGATCTGCCTGATGGCACAAGATCAATGGACAAAGCCTACTGATCCACACACTGTTCAAGTGTTACTAAACCCAGGACCCTGCATTCACTATATCTGGTCTCCCACAGTACACAGGACATGGAAATACAATTATTTTAGTAAATATAAACTGCTAAATACCTTTTCTCATCAGCAGTATATAGCAGTCTTGTGACTTATATCAGTGTCTGGTTAAAGCTTGCAGGAGTTTTCATTCTCCCCTGATGGCGATGAGGCTGCGTGATCCCAGTCTGGGCAGTGCTGGTGGGTCATGTGCTGATCACATATGCACCCCCCCCCAAAAAAAAACTAAAAATACATACCAAACTGAGCATGTGCAGAGTGCCTCCTAGGGCTCTGTACTATCAGCAAATAGATTGGGGACAGCGGAAGGAGAAGACAGGATCAAACAGTGTCTTTACACAATGAGGAGGATTAACCCCTTAGGTTCCACAGTGAGCACTTCTATCTCTATCTATAAAACGCGTTACAAAATTGGGTGGTTGCCATTTTTGTTCAGGTATGTCACTGCACCTTAAGGAGGAGCGGGATGCCTCCAGGCACACCTGCTCTTAATTTATCCATTTGTATATATACAGTGCCTTGAAAAGTCTTCATACCCCTTCAATTTTCCTCATTTTGTCATGTTACAATCAAAATCGTAAATTTATTTTATTGGGATTTTATGTGATAGACCAACAGAAAGTGGCACATAATTGTGAAGTGGAAGGAAAATGATAAACGGTTTTTAAACTTTTTTGGCAAATAAATATGTGAAAAGTGTGGCCTGCATTTGTATTCAGCCCCCTTTACTCTGATAACCCTAACTAAAATCTAGTGAAACCAATTGCCTTCAGAAGTCACCAAATTAGTAAATAGAGTCCATCTGTGTGTAATTTAATCTCAGTATAAATACAGCTGTTGTGTGACACCCTCAGAGGTTTGATAGAGAACCTTAGTGAACAAACAGCATCATGAAGGCCAAGGAACACACCAGACAGGTCAGGGATAACATTTGGAGAAGTTTAAAGCAGGGTTAGGTTATAAAAAAAATCCCAAGCTTTGAAAATCTCACGGAGCACTGTTCAATCCATCATCCGAAAATTTAAAGAATATGGCACAACTGCAAACCTACCAAGACATGGCCGTCCACCTAAACTGACAGGCTGGGCAAGGAGAGCATTAATCAGAGAAGCAGCCAAGAGGCCCATGGTAACTCTGGAGGAGCTGCAGAGATCCACAGCTCAGGTGGGAAAATATGTCCACAGGACAACTATTAGTCATGCACTCCACAAATCTGCCCTTTATGGAAGAGTGGCAAGAAGAAAGCCATTGTTGCAAGAAAGCCATAAGAAGTACTGTTAGCAGTTTGCGAGAAGCCATGTGGGGGACACAGCAAGGTGCTCTGGTCAGATGAGACCAAAATTTAACTTTCTGGCCTAAAAGCAAATTGCTATGTGTGGCGGAAAACTGACACTGCACATCACCCTGAACACATCAACACCGTCAAAAATGGTGGTGGCAGCATCATGTTGTGGGGATGCTTTTCTTCAGCAGAGACAGGGAAGCTGATCAGAGGTGATGGGAAGATGGATGGAGCCAAATACAGGGCAATCTTAGACCTATTAGAGTCTGCAAAAAACTTGAGACTGGGGTGGAGGTTCACCTTCCAGCAGGACAACGACCCTAAACATATAGCCAGATCTACAATGGAATCGACTAGATCAGGGGTGTCAAACTCAATTTCATTACGGGCCGCATCAGCATTATTGCTGCCCACAAAGGGCTGGTTGTATCTGTGAGACTAGATGTCCAGAGCACCCCACTCCCCCTTTCATCAGACGTCAAAAGACCGCATCATCAGAATTCAAGTGTGCACCATACTCCCTTACATCACAGCTGGGAAGCAGAAAGTGCAGGGTGTGGTGGGGAATCAGAGGAGGGCTGGAGTTTGCTGAATACTGACACCAGGGGAGGCAGAGCCTAGGGGGTGCTGCAGCTGCACAGAGAAGCACAGAATCTGTATTAGGAGTTCTGTCCTCTCTGCTGTCAACTGCTGAGAAAGGGGAAGGGGGGCAGAGACGAGCCTCTCCGCTGCTGCACACTGCTGAGATAAGGTGAAGGCAGAGACAAGGGGGTTGCCGCAGCTGCAAGAGAGGTGTGAGGGTCACATGGAACAGCCTAGATGGCCGGATTCGGCCCGTGGGCCTTGTGTTTGACAAATGTGGTTCAGATCAAAGCATATTCATGTGTTAGAATGGACCAGTCAAAGTCCAGACCTAAATCCAATAGAGAATCTGTGGCAAGACTTGAAAATTGCTGTTCACAGACGCTCTCCATCCAATCTGACAGAGCTTGAGATATTTTGCAAAGAAGAATGGGCCAACATTTCACTCTCTAGATGTGCAAAGCTGGTAGAGACATCCCCAAAAAGACTTGCAGCTGTAATTGCAGTGAAAGGCGGTTCTACAAAGTACTGACTCAGCGGGGCTGAATACAAATGCATGCCATACTTTTCACATATTTATTTGTAAAAAATGTTGAAAACCATTTATCATTTTCCTTCCTCTTCACAATTATGTGGCACTTTGTGTTGGTCTATCACATAAAATCCCAATAAAATACATTTGCATTTTATGGTTGTAACATGACAAAATGTATAAAATTTCAAGGGGTATGAATACTTTTTCAAGGCACTGTATACTCCAACTTAAGTCTCGTACACACGATAAGAATATTGGACGAATAATCGTCTTTTTTTTTTTTTTGCATGCTAGTTTCATATTGAAAACAAATAGGTTAATTAAGTTATGAAATTTCTCGTAAGACAGAATACAACTTTGGAAGTGATGTAATGTTTTGTATTCTTTAATTTCTGAGCATGCGCGGTCTTGGTCACGCAATTTTTTTTTTTGTACAAATACCATACTAATTACACAAAAATCATTTGTTCTGTTATCATACGAGAAGAATGTTAGCGATTGCCTCTTCAGATATTTTCGCATTAACGGTCGTGGTTGGCTCTTGAAAGCTGTGCACTAACAAATAGATTAATGGACGATGCGTTATATTTTTGTCCGATATTCTCATCGTGTGTACAGACCATTAGGGTCTCTCATAGACTAGAGTTAGAACCACACTAAACAGTGGGGCCATGACAAGGCAGTGTGGCTTTCCCATTCATTTGCAAATGTTGCGCAACTAAAACTCTGTCGTTAATGCAATTTGTTCGTATCATTCGTTTTTTTTTTTTTTTGGTGGCTATCTGGTGGGTATGCTGGAAAATAAACATGTCTTGTTTGCTCTATGCAAAGCCCTTTCCATGTGCACCTTGCTTTACATTCTAAGATTAAAACGGGACGCTTGCAAGTTTTATTTAGCCTCCTATCTCTACAAACCCATGTGAAACACTTCTCAACCTAAAACCGGAAGGGCTCACAAAACACCAATTTCCCTTTGTGACACGTGTCTTAATAGCCATGAAAGGATCCATAGCGAAAGCATGGCTCTCCAATACTCTCACAAAGTCAAAGCTAGACTTCAATGGACCTTTTAGAATAAAAACAATGAACAGCTAGGCTCAAGGACACAATGATCAAATTTAATAAGGCCAGGGACCCATGGGTCACCTACTTTTTGCTGGTAAAATTTTGATCTCCTAACTGATCTCTAAACTTCTTTGCCAACTTTGACCTAGTGAAGCTGGGCTCACTAGCAAGGTTCCAAGGTGCTTACCTCCCGATACCTTCCCTACTTGTCCCCTAAACCACTCATTCACAGGACCAGAGCACTTGATTGAATGAACCCTTATGGCTTGTTCATTCACGTGTGGTCGGGGGGGGGGGGGGGGGGGGGGG
>BLSH010303913.1:98296-113285 GCA_018402905.1 Glandirana rugosa | reverse complement strand
TTTTTTTTTTTTTCGTGTGTGGGGGGGGGGGGGGCAGATATGGTTGAGTACAGCTCTTGCTGTACTTCCATGCCTGCTCAGATGTATGCACTGCAGGTTTCATAGATACCAGCGCTATGTTCATATCTTCACCTCGCTCCCCTCCTGGCCATTCACACACAGCCTCAGGCTCTGTTTTGTTAATGGCCTGAAAGATCAGTAGTCAAAGATGTGACAAGAACACCAAGGTCTTCAATGCTTATATCAGAGCAGACGCAGGCTTTAAATTGGGATTATGGCACACCCCTTCCTGGCACTAGGCCCACATCAATTTATTTATCTGTCATGTCAAATGGGAGAACCTCTGGAGCCAGGAGACCAGAGGCTGACAGACTGTGGCTTAATCTTGACTTGGGGAACAGTCCAGGCCCCATACACAACCATGGCCTAGGGCATTCCCCAGGCACAAAGGAACTTGCATTCTCAGAAGACAGGCATAGGCACTTGGGGTCTGCACTTTATTGTAATATTAATGTATACATTTTCTTCTGCAGGTTCCTCTTAAAGCTATATGATCAGTCCTGATGCTAGCTAGAGTACATATATACTGAATGTCCCCTTCGAAAGACTTCAAGCGAACAATGGCTTTGGCTAGGAGAAAGCCAGGAGCAACAGATACAGAAGAGCCCCAGACACTGATAAAGACAGCATGAGCAGCTCTCCACTGCAAATTGCTTTCCTGACCTCCCATAATCTCATTAGGCAGTGGATTGTCAAAATGTGGTTTGATGTTGTTTGTTTCATGGTGAGATCCATACAGCCTTCGAATGGTGCTACAAGAAACTGGTAACCAGCAGACAGAACCAATGTTCTTTCTAGGCAATGACCACTCTTTTTGAGTGGAGAGCCTATTTAAGCACTTGCTGAGTTCTGAGAAAACCTGTAACTCCTCTGTAAACTCATCAATGAATACTTTCAAAGTTGCAAATACAAATTCAACATTAGAATTGCAAACAGACCATGTGGAGAGATTATTTTGTTCTGTCTAGAAATAGCACAAGGTGAAGGTCAAGTTAAAGTCCCTTTGCTCAGCGATGGGAAACATATTGGAACTGCAGGAAATTGGAAAGGCATTTTTTTTTCCATCTTTATAATGGCTTCTAGGGTCCGGTGTTCAATCAGTGTTACAATCTGTTCCATTTAAGAAAAGGACGAAATGCGGGAGTGGGTGCGCTGGTTGGAAGGAATGATAGAACATCACATCTGTTACAGCAAATTCTACCAACTATCCTTTCCAATACCAGTGATCTGATCTAGGAACATCACACTAGAAAAACAAAGTCAAAGCTGGCTACTTGAAAATACTGAATGACAACTCCAGTCTTCTTAAAGAAGCACTCATAGAAATGACTGTATTCTAACTGTATGCCGCCCATGTGTGCAATTCAGTATATTTATGTTTATTTAAATTCATGGTGATGGGTTAGGATAAACTATACCATCACAAGGAATGCTTACAATGGTTACCTATTACTTAAATTATATATATTTTTAAATGTATGTCTATGAAAAATACATAAAGATGCTTTTAGCACATCTCTGCCCCTTTCCCTATGGTTTGTTACATTATCCACTTGCCGACCGCGCTATAGTCGAATGACGGCTACAGCGCGGCTGGCTAGTTCTAGGCCATCATCATATGACGTGTCCTGTGATTGCGCCTACTGCTGGGCACAGGCAGCGCTCTCTGGGAAAGCAGTGTCCTCCATTGAGGTAAAGAGCCAATCAGCGGCACTTTACCACGTGATCAGCTGTGTCCAATCACAGCTGATCACGAATGTAAATGGAAGTCGGTTATCGACCAAACAATCCAACAACACAACACACTAAATGGGGGAAGGAGCGTAAAGGAGCGCAATCATAATAATATGATTAAGAAATGGACTTTATCAAAAATTAGGATACATGAGCTCTATTCACTTGGACCATATTGCATCAAACTTCCATATAGAGTTCCTAAGATGGTAGGTACAGTATGTTTTTCAAAGAGAATATATTTGTTAAAGTGGTTGTAAAGCTTTAAGGTTTTTCGTACTATGCATTAAAGGTGAAAAACCTTCTGTGTTGCAGCTCCCTCCAGACCCCCACTTTTTCTTACCTGAGCCCGATCCAATCCAGTGACGTGCATGTGTACAGCGGCTCCAGCCACTGTCGCTCTCCTCATTAGATAGATTGATAGCAGCAGGAGTCATTGGCTGCCGCTGCTGTCAATCAAATCCAATGACACAGGAGTGGGGGGCAGGGGCGAGTCCCGCTGTCTGTGTCAATGGACGCAGCAGCAGGACTCAAGAGCGAGCCCGCACAGGTGCCCCCAGGGAAGCGGCTTTCCGTGGGGACACCCGATGAAGAGGAGGGGCCAGGAGGGCACCCCCAAAAGAGGATCAGTGCTGCGCTATGCAAAACAATTGCACAGAACAAGTATAGGTATGTTTGTTATTTTTATTTAAAAAAAAAGAGCGTTTAAGGAGACTTCTATCATAAAAGTCAATGCAAGCCGCCTGAGATCGCCCTGAAAATAGTGCAGGGACCATTTTTCTAATGCGGAGCGAAGCGATTCGCTCCTATTAGAACGGTCCCATTTGCACAGCATTGAGGCAAATTATCAGGCGACTCAAGTCGCCTGACAATTCGACTAGATGTGAACGGGCCGCAAAGTCGTGCTGCTCCGCCCCGCTGCAGTGTGAACCGGCCCTTACAATCACTTTAAGTTTGGTTATCCATTCAGAAAGAGAAGACCTGTCATAGATTTTGACAGCCTGCTGGCAACGGGGCTGAACACCGCACCTGTGTCTCCCAGGCACCCGAAAATGCCAAAATTTGATGGACAAGGGCCAATTGACCCTTTTTCTGCATGAGGCCTTATGGCCCGTACACATGATCCACAAATCAGATGAAAAATCCCACTTTAGAATCGATCGTACAATAATCGGATTGTTAGTACAGAGCTTTCGGGAGCTGATCATGACAGTTCATCCGATATTATTAGATCGGACAAACACAAAAATTTTTCTCTTACCATACCAGATCATACGATTTTAGTTCAATCAGTACAGTTGTTGTCCGAAAATACAATACAAATACACTACAACACATCACATCACTTCCGATTTTTTTTTCTGTCATAGGAGAATTTTCGTGACTTTAGTACACTCTCCGATTTGATCTGAGATTAGAATGCGAAAAAAAATGGACGATCTGTCATCCGATTTATGGAGCATGTGTACGGGGCATTACTCTTCCCTATTTTATCCAAAACTAAAAATTGTCTTAAAATCCTTTTTTCCCCATGTACTACTTATCAAGTTTCATAATCCATTTACTGTATACTATATACTAGTTTTCTCATGTAAGGCTCTGCACGCAGGTAGAAGACCCATAGGCAAGCCAAATACAGCCAAATACAGCATACTTCAAGGAAAAAGGCTAACCATTGTAATAAGTCTGAGTTTCTTTTGAATTGACTTGTAACCCCCTTGTATTTCAGATGTACAATAGTTGCATAGTTGAATGCTGCAATTTTAAATGTAAAGCAAACCAGATCCAACAATAAACGCAAATGATCACAGCACTGCAAGAACCAGTTAAAAATTCAGACATAGCATTCCAAACATTTCTATACTCCTTCACAATGCTTATGTACACAAGCCCAAATCAGGCTACCTACGCCATGTTTACAATATTTAAATCTAAGATTTAGATCATAAAGTAGCGTTATGATCTTACGCCACACATTTGACCAGTGTCTCTTTTATTTACAAAGTTAGCTCTACAGCAGGAAGAACTCTATGGCTAGGGAACTCCGTGGGACTCTGCATGCTCTACACCATGACCTGCGTTGTATGAACAACACTTAAAATGCAAACCACGGTATGGAATAAAATTGTGACATAAAACGGTAGTGTTCATCCTAGAACGGTATTCACGCTCCATTTTATATTGGCCCCCTGATCCCACAGTGCATTGGGTAACTGCCATTTTTCAAACCACATTGGCAGTTAAAAAGATGGGCCTTGCTATACTACACAAGATTAAAAAAAAGAGGTAGGGAAAAGGATGGCCACATGGTTCACACACCACAAAGAAAAACCGTGGATGGTAAAGCATTTTTTTTTTCTGCTGCAAAGACAAATTCCCAGCAAAGATGTATGAAGACTGACAAGGCCGCTGATAAGGCAGTACAAGCTGGCCCTCCTGTACCGGGCCCAGGCCACATCAGTTTAAAAGGGGGTTCAGTCACCCCCTGAGCAGGAAAGCTGGCTCTACTACCTTATTGCTGACACCAATCCTCTTGTGGCTCCCCCTGCAGATCAGTCTCAAGTATCTGTGCCCCCACCCTCCTTCCACCACTTTGCTCACCCCCCCACTGCTTGGGGTCCCCGTGAGCCCCTCTTGCACCTGCATGTGTACCCTTCCCCTCGCAGAGCTGCCGGCTTCCCTCCTTTCTTCTCACTCCCGCTGTCAGTTCCTGAGGACACACAGGGGAATCATTTCAGGATGGAGGACGGGCCCGGTAGATATGTCATATTAGCCCCTCCTTTCCTGAAAGAACCCCGGTACCGATCGCTCCTGTGTTCATTCATCACTGAAAACATAGCAAACTGTGTTTACTGCTCTTAAGTTTGTGAATGAACAGAAAGCCTCTGAGTGCTTTGTATTCATTCATCTGTGCATCTAAGGCTGTAGAGAAGGGTATGGAGGAATGTATGTCCTCATTCCCTTTCTCTGTCTCAAAAGCGAGACCTCACCAAAGCCCCCCACAACAGGGCAGTTAACCCCTTGGCACCGGTGGTACATAAAATATGCAACCTCTCGGCGCCTGGTGCTTGATGTCGATAGGGCGCATATTTGTGTGAATTGCTGCCCAAACAGCTGTACCAAGAGCGTGCGTGCTGTACGCTCATGACACAGTTAACGGCGCCTAACCGAAAGCTTGTTTTTGGATCACATGATTGACGTGAGAGCCAATCACTGCGGTCATTTGCTCTTAAGCTCCGCCCCGCCTCCTGCTGTCATAAACCTCTTAAAGGACCAGGATGAGCCGCCGTGAAAAGGTTGAAAAAAAATTCACAGGTGTGGGTTGGTGCCGGTGGGGGTCTGTCAGGTAGCCTGTATGGGGCCCTGTGATTTCTAGCAGCAGTCCTGAAGACTTATAAGAGACAAGGGCCTAAAAATAGGGTAAACCAATGAAATGTGTAGTTCATGTAGACCACCTCCATCACCAAAAAGATGGAGTGACACTTTCTGCAATCAATAATTCCGTTCTTTTTGATCCTTTGTGGATACACAGCGGTAATATTGAAACCTCGTTAAAAATTAATTCCCACTAATGAAATAGCCACATAGACTTTATTAAGCCGAATAATAAGGGAGGCAGACAAATAAATCTAGACTTCAGCTAGACAAAACACATACTTGGAAAGGCAGCCTTCTCCATCGCAGGGGGGCTATTCAACAGCATCAAAACGCCGAGCACAGGAGGACACCAAGAAGTCACATTTCTTTCTACCTCCTTTTTAAACTTTCAATTTCCCATACAGCCAGACCTTCCTAAGGTATGATTATGGAGACAAAAGGAGGCAGGCGAGATGGGAATCAATACGAGTTGCTGACATTGATTAGTCAACGAGAACAGCGGTGAGGATTTTAATTACAGCTGGGAGTCAAAACACTGTCAGGGATTGGAACTGCAGCATCTAATTAGGCAATTCCTTTATATTTAATATTATGAATGTAGGGAGGACAACATATTATCTCGCTATTATTGCCAGTTTACTCTAAGGCATAAATCAAGCAAATACATAATAAAAATAAAACACTGTTTTCTCTTACCCACTGTAAATATAGATCTATGTATTATGTGTGTGGTGGGCTTCCTTTATAATTTTGCAGAAAGTGTATATTACACTGGAGGCATTTATGTTTATTTCCCATGCTGGGTCTATTGGCATCATTGTGCTGATAAGGGGGGAGGGCTGTGCAACGTCAAACACCAACCTATGTATGGCTAAGCATGGGACTTCAATGCAGAACAAAGGAGAAACTTTGCTTTGCGTTTGTGTGTACAGTGCCATTTGGTTTAATTAACTGAATATAGTATGCTTGATGAGCATTTAGATCTAAACCCAATCACTAAGGCTAGGTTCACACTAGTCCAACACGACAACTGTCCGATTTTGATACTACTTTGCTCTGCGACATGTGTCCTACAACAGTCCGACTTCTGTGAACGGGATCCAACTTTGATCCCAACAATGCCAGGCACCTTGTGCTCTGGGGGTCTTGAAGGGGAACCCCGCGCCAAATTAAAAAAAAAAAAAGTGGGGTCCCCCCTGAAATCTATACCAGACCCTTATCCAAGCACGCAGCCTAGCAGGCCAATAACGGGGGTGGGGACGAGCGAACACCCCCCCACCCTGGACCATACCAGGCCGCATTCCCGCAACATGGGGAGTATGGGTGCTTTGGGGCAGGGCGGGCTCTGCACCCCCCACCCCAAAGCACCTTGTCCCCATGTTGATAAGGACAAGGGCCTCTTCCCGACAACCCTTGCCAGTGGTTGTCGGGGTATGTTCAGCGGGGATCAGGTCCCTCTCCGCTCACTGTGCTGAGATGGACCTGTTAGAGCCCCCGCTCTCCTCTATGGAGATTGGACAAACGGTCCGTTTTCATCTGATCTTATTCTCCAAGCGATGGAAAATAGGGTTTCCATCCCTCTGGATTTCACACACAGGATCGGATTGGATATCGGCGGATGTCAGTGGACATGTCACCGCTGACATCCGCTGCTCCATAGGACTGAATGGAGCGTCCGATCAGATCCGCTTGAAAAACTGACAGGCAGACCTGATCGGAACACCTGTGTGAAAGGGACCTAAAAACCCATATCCACGTCACCTCCAGAAGATTTACCCCCATTCCTGACCAGGCCATTTTTTTGCAATAAGGCACTGCGTTACTTTAACTGACAATGGTGCAGTCGTGCGACGATGTAACCAAATACAATTTATGTCCTTTTTTTCTCCACAAATAGAGCTTTCTTTTGGTGGTATTTGATCACCTATGCTTTTTTGGGGGTTTTTTTCCCCTAGAAACAAAGATTGATCGACAATTTAGAAAAAAATATATATATTTTTTTTACTTTCTGCTATAAAACACATCCAATAAAAAAAAAAAAAAATCTAATTTCTTCATCAATTTAGGACAATATGTATTCTGCTACACATTATTGGTAAAAAAAAAATCCCAATAAGCGTATATTGATTGGTTTGCGCAAAAGTCATAGCGTGTACAAACTATGGGATATTTTTATTTATTTGTATATTTTTTTACTAGCAATGGCGGCGATCAGCGACTTATAGCAGGACTGTGATATTGTGGCAGGCAAATCGGACACTAACAGACACTTTTGACACTTGGGGACCAGTGACACTAATACAGTGATCAGTGCTAAAAATATGCACTGTAAGCCTGGGTTCACACTCTTGCGATGCGGGAACCAGCAATATTCCAGCACCGGTTCCCGCATCGCATCTCCCCTGCAGGCAGTTCACACTGCTCTCTGCGAACCGCTGGAAGTGTCAATACAATGTTAATGACACCATCAGATTGGTTCGCAGATCACAGTGCGAACTGTGGATTCGGACAGGAATTGGATCGCATGGGTGTGAACACCCATGGATTCCGAAACCAGTGCAGGGAAAAAAGTCCCTGCACCTTTTTTTATGCAAATCCAATGTGAGTTCAGCCATACAAACTATATGGCTGAACTCGCATTGCACAGACATCTCATGTGATTGGCATAGCAATGTGAGTGCGAATCACATGCGTTGTCTGTGTTCGCATGTGTGTGAACCCAGGCTCACTGTACTAATGACACTGGCAGGGAAGGGGTTAACACCAGGGAGATCAACTTAACTGTGTGCCTAGCTAGTGTTTCAGTGTAGTGGGGGAGGCGTGGACCGGTGTTTCTGCTTTACAGGAACACAGGATCCATGCCTTCTGTACTGACAGAATGGCAATCTGCCTTCTTTACATAAGCAGACTGGCATTCTGTCAGTGTACTGAACAATCAGCGGGTGCCGGCAGAGATTGGGTTTGTGAGACCCATTGTGCAGAATCACAGCGGGAGCGAGCCGCCGGCAGCACGCACAAAACTCGGAAGTGCAGAATCACGTAAACATGCAAGATTCTGCGCAGCACGGCAGCCCTGTAGCAGTAAACCTGCTATGGAGCAGTTGGCAAGTGGATATAAGCTTCAAAATGCTAATGGAATTTAAAAGATTTTGAATTGAAATCTGCAGCTTTTATGCAATGCTACTTAGTGATCCTGCCATGAATGTCCTTGTTCGGTCTCTCAATTGTGCTCCTGTGTTGTCACCCTATTGTATGAACCCCTATGCACATCCCGCATATGGAGTCTGTTGTTAATATCAGGAAGTCAAGCCAGATTCAACACTGCAACTGATGCTGGGTTGGGTGCATGTAGACAAGAAGTGTCTGAAAGATGCAGGAGGAGATCAGCAGTACAGAAATGGTATTTTATGAAAAAAGTGATGTTTGTGTCTAAAACACACTGTTTTAGCAAACTAAATGACATCCAGTAAGGGTCTGTTCACACCATGTATTTGCAACAATGTGTGTTGTGTTGACCTGCCAAAAATGATGCATGCACTTCAATACATGTCCTCGAAAGGATAGTTTGGAAGCCATTCTGAATGAATACCACTGTATTGCACCAGCGCACTTAACTGGTGTTACCACAAACACATAGTGTGAACGGGCCCTTGGTTTACATTTACTAGGACAGTCTACCCAGAAGTGATCATTTAAGCCGGCCATTGACGGATCAAAATTGGAACGATTCGGGGGGAAACGGCTGAATTTCAATCTATCTATGAGCATGCGGACTGTACTGAAGTCAATCCATCGATCGACTTCAGTAAAACCAGCAGGTCGGATTTTTTCACCGAATCACTGCCGGATGCTATAGCAGCCAGCAGTGATAATTCGATTTTGCTGGTGGGGAAGGCCTCCCGTGCTCCCGCCTGCAGAACATAGTAGCACTGCAGGAGAGATTCCCCCATAAACACTGACTGTGTTGATGGAGGAATTGAGCAATTTTCTTTCCTTTGGCTAGTGGTTGAAGGAAAGAAAATTGCATAATGTATGGCCTACCTAAGTTTTACATGGAGCCTGCTGTGCATAACCAGCCCCTGGCTTCTTACATGCCTTGGCTATTCCAACAGCAAGATCTCCCTGCCCACCTAAGAGTTTTGGGTGCTCCAGTTTATCCTGTTACGTTCTCAAAAGGGACAGTTGGAACCCCTCATAATGTCCACAGCAGATGTGCAGACCAATGTTATTTAACTCTCTAGAATATAACAAAAACTGATATTAGGTTTGAGTTGGTTGACCCTTTAAGATTGTGTACCTGACACCTCGTTTTGATGTTGGTGTTTACAGTGTCATATGGTAGACAGATGTCTCACCAAGAGACCACATGGTGGTGACACATCTGCTTATAGCTGCAACCAGGAGCCAACACTGAAATCTCTATATGATGACAAGCTCAGTCAACAATAAGAAGCTTCTCTTATCCCTGCACAGCCTGTTAAGCTAGCCATAGACGGTGTGATTTTCTTTCCTGCAACCACGAGTTGCAGGAAAGAAAGCCCCTAAATTTCCCCATCAACACAGTAAAGCTAGCCATAGATGGTGCAATTTTCTTTTCTGCAACCATGAGAGATCAACTTGGGTACATTCAGCCTGCCCATTCATGGTTCAAATCTTGGCCTTCCCTGCTCAACCGGCTAAGATTCAAAATGTCTATGGCCAGTTGTAGTAGTACGTGATCCCTAGGACATCACTTGAAAAAGCCATCTACAGCAAAGATCTGAACTTTCAGTATAGTACAGGTGCAAGCTGAAATAAATCTAATCAGGAAAATGCCAGTAACTCTGTCTTTGTTCCTCCTTCTGTCCATCCTTTGTTTCCAGCAGATACCATAAGTCCAACTTTCATTGAGAAGAATTTAAAAAAATTATAGTGTATGACACATGATGGTCATAAGAAGGCCAATTACTGATATTAATTGAGTTTTCCAGTATGTCCGTACATTGCTCTACCTCCTCCCAGCTGTACCATGGCCCTGGTCAGTACCCAAAGACAGCAAAGGCCAAGGCTATGGGTGGGGCCCAAACAGTACTGCACAGTTTCTCATAGAAATAAGATGCCAATTGCCTCATCTGGCTGGGGGTAATTATCTCATGTTGATGGAAAAATAAGACAGGACAGAAAACCCCTCGAAGGTAATATGTGCTTTGCCTACGCCATGTACTTTCAGGGAATGAAGAGTGTGCGACCATCTCCTCTTCTTCCACATGACAACACTGATGCTTGGTGATTGGGTGCTAGAGTTGCCACATCATCCCTTTAATCCAGGACACATATGAATTACACAGGTTCTGAGGCTAATTTAATGCAGATAAGGCACCAAGTGAGTTTAACTACCACCTTAATCAGACACAGAAGAACCTGTGTAATTAATATGTGTCCTGGATTAAAGGGATAATGTGGCAACCCTATTGGCTGCTCAAGCACCCAGCACTGTCACAAGGATTGAAGAGGGTCTACAGCCCTGTGTTAAGCACTAAATCATGACATGCACATGGCTTCCTCACTCCCAGTGGAGCAGCAGGGGAGTGAAGGGAAGATGAGTATGTCCGGCTGATCACCAGAGATGTATGTTTTCACTTCACTAGCTTTCAAAGGCATTAATTCAAATGCTTGGGTCAAGCCAGTGTTCAGGTTTTATTGGAACCACGGTGCTAATGTGGTGCCTCTAATTTCGAAGGGCACCTTGAATTGTGGACCATGTCTTCAAAGCAATGAAATCATCATTCACTGAATAACTGGTTGAGGTTTTCTTTTTAGAGCTCAACTTCAGACCCATATAAAAAAGGCTTCTGTTCAATCCAGTTATGGGTTTCAGTAAAGTAACATAAGTACACTAGGGATCACGTTGATGGACCTCAAAGTCAGGTCAGCAAAACCCATTAAAGTAGAACCATAGGAAAACTTTTTATTTTGGATAGAGTAAGGGAAGGTTATAACCCCTGTAAGATTTTTCCAATTGGGGGAGATTTCCCTTTACTTCCTGTCTCATAGCCAAACAGGAAGTGAGGAAATCCTTGCAAAAGGGAATTCCTTGGGGACCCCCAGGTCACTAAAACTAGTGTCCCTATTCAAAGATTTCCCCTTTATTACTTTTTAAGGGACAACCCAAAATGTTGGATTTTTTTTTAACTTTCACTTTTGATGATAATGGTAAACAGGACAAATAGAGAGAGTGAATCTCCTTAACAGGGGTACAGAGAGCAATAAAAACTGACAAGCATACAACGTTTGGCAATTTTTATTGGGGTCTGTATCCCACCAGTTTCAGATCCCTATTCTAATCCATCCCCACTCTATCCCAAACTTTAAAAAAGTTTTGCCTTTAGTAATACTTTAAGTTTAAAGCCCATCCCCAAACAAATGTTTCTTGCAGTGGAGCTGTGACCCCCCCCCCCCCGTGAGTGCCCCCAGAGGAAGCGGCTTGCTCTGGAGGCACTCCTGGATGCTCGTTTCTGAGCCACCTCTGTGTGAATATAAGAGAGAGTGCCCCGCTGCCTCCTCAATGGCTCCCGCTGCTGTGTCTCAGCCAATGAGGAGGCTTCTGCTCTTGTGCCCATCGATGTATCAGGATCGGGTTCAGGTGAGTATTGGGGGGGGGGGGGGGAGCTGCACACTGACGGTTTCATAGAATGCATGAAGATAAAAAACCTTCAGGCTTTAGAACAACTTTAATTGCTCATTATATCTAGGGGAGAGGAGAAACCATTTTACTTACCTGACCTTCCACTCCCCCACCAGCAGTGGCCTACCCCTCAGTGTCCTCATGTCCAGTGCAGGGCTATGGACATCAGATGAAATCAGAACGCTAGACCGATAAAACGTGGCACTACAGATGCTGCGGGGACCGAGCTAACTGCGGTGAGAGGCTGAGGATCGGGTAAGTAAATCTCCTTTCTTTCTCCCTTAGGCATAAACAAGCAATTGCCATGTAGCTGTGATCATTTTTTATTTTTATTGGCCCAAAGTTGGGCTTTAAGTGACCAGTACACAGTGTGCTACACTGCATTTCTTTGGACACAGCATGTCTAATGAGGTGCATTTGAACTGCAGTCAAACATTGCATTTGCTGCTCCTTTATTGTCCAATCACAGGCTGGGCAGGTCCTAGACTAGGCTGTATTGCTCAATGGCAGTGTAGTCTTCAGAGAAGTCTTGGTAAGTGAGTACTGTACTGTAAGGCTGGCTAATGCCATACACACGGTTCGAATCTCGGCCGGTTCAGCAGGAACGAGCCGAGATTCGAAACGTTAATTGGCAGACTGACGGATTCTTGTGCGATTATCGCTAACAGCTGCTACAGCCGCTAGCGATAATCTCAGCCTTCTCCTGGCAGGGATGGCTTCCCCCGCCGGGAGCAGAAAAGTGCTCGGCAGGAGGGATTCCCCTTTCAGCACTGTCTGTGTTGATGGGGAGTCGTGCAAATTTGCACCATGTATGGCCTGCTTATGGCAGTGTAGAAAAGAATTCCAGAGCTTTAGGATGAAATCAGTTCTATCAGTTCACATTATAGGTATTTCAACTCTATACTTAGCTGTTTGCGGCAGTTCAACTTTAAATGCCTAATTCTCATTAATGCAACTCATTCAACCTTTTGTTCCCCTACTCACTGCCTGCTCCTATCTTGTAATCCTCTTTGTAACCATTTGTATTAGGATATCAGGACTCTCGTCTAACCAAGTGTGACAAATGGAAAGTGTAAGGAAACCTCCTCTTTGCCTTACATATATAGAATTTACATTCTAGAAATAATATTGGGCTGATAAGTTGGTTTTTTTTATTACAGATATTTTTTATTATGGTTCATTAACCTAGAAAAGCCATTTATGAGGATTTCCTGCCGATGCATTGATCCGTTCCTGACCTCCTGTAACCTTTACTAAACACATAGCATCCTTTATGCCGGTTTATTCTGTAATTTTCTAGCTGACAAATGTAAATATTCAGGCAGCCTGTTTATGTCATTTGCCCCAGGATATGGCTCTGCTTCGCTGTCTGCTCTGAATGAGATTCTAAGGTATGAAGAAGGGTGCCGTTGTGTCATGTGACACCCAGGATTTCAGAATAGATCACATAGCAATCTGCACATTAGACCCCAAGCACACATCCTTGGGCGCCCTCCATGGCAATGGGAATATTTTGGCATGGTCATATATTGTTCCACAGTGTTAGTGATGAAATGGCTCAGCAGAGGACTACAAGAAACATGCACAATCACATGAATAAAGGTGCGTGAAAGGCTTCATTCACATCAGTGCCCTTTGTTTGTAGTTATTCGTGTGGTTTTTAGTACATACACACTTTGTAAATGTTTTGTTACCATCCATTCATGCTTGAGCTTATATGCACTGCATTCAAAAATGCTAATTTTGTGCTGCAGATCGCAAATGGTAGTTGCTAAACTGTCATTTTGATCCTCTGGCTTTAATGTGGTTGTACAGGCAGACGTTTGTTTTGCAGTAAAGTAAAAAACCTACTGCATGCAGCTCCCCTGCAGCCACCCCCTAAATACATACCTGAGCCCAATCTCACTCCTCATTGGCTCAGATAGAGCAGCAGCCACTGGCTCCCGCTGCAGTCAATCAGAGCCAGTGACGAGGGAGCGAAGGGCGGGACACACAGAGCAAGGCTCAGGAGCGAACACGAGTGCCCCCACAGCAAGAGGCTTGCTATGGGAGCACTCAGCAGAGGGGAGGAGCCAAAAGAGCTGGTGGGGGACCCCAGAAGAGGAACATTTGGGGGCTGCTCTGTGCAAAACCATTGCACAGAGCAGGTATGTACGACATGTTTGCTATATTAATTGTAATAAAAAAGTGAAGCCTTACAATTACTTTAATGTTTTCTGAATCACTGACCTGAAACGCGGATGTTTACCAGCAATTGTGTAAATGCAATTTTCATTTGTGTTGAGGCTATATATAGACACACAAACACACACAGTATATATACACACACAGTGTATGTATATATACAGTATCTCACAAAAGTGAGTACACCCCTCACATTTTTGTAAATATTTTATTCTTCGTGATCTTTTTCATGTGACAACACTGAAGAAATGACACTTTGCTACAATGTAAAGTAGTGAGTGTACAGCTTGTATAACTGCATAAATTTGCTGTCCCCTCAAAATAACTCAACACACCGCTATTAATGTCTAAACCACTGGCAACAAGTACACCCCTAAGTGAAAATGTCCAAATTGGGCCCAATTAGCCATTTTCCCTCCCCAGTGTCATGTGACTCGTTAGTGTTACAAGGTCTCAGGTGTGAATGGGGAGCAGGTGTGTTAAATTTGGTGTTATCACTCTCACTCTCTCTCATTTTGGTCACTGAAAGTTCAACATGGCACCTCATGGCAAAGAACCCTGAGGATCTGAAAAAAAAAAAGAATTGTAGCTCTATATAAAGATGGCCTAGGCTATAAGAAGATTGCCAAGACCCTGAAACTGAGCTGCAGCACGGTGGCCAAGACCATACAGCAGTTTACCAGAACAGATCTCGCCATGGTCGACCAAAGAAGTTGCGTGCACGTGCTCAGCGTCATATCTAGAAGTTGTCTTTGGGAAATAGATGTATGAGTGATGCCAGCATTGCTGCAGAGGTTGAAGGGGTCAGCCTGTCAGTGCTCAAACCGACGAACAGAAGTCGTTTGACAAACACCCGAAAGAACACGTAGTAGAAATCTTCTCCGAAGGAAGACCCTGCTGTCGGTACGTCTGGTTAAACTACGTCACACGTCACATACCAAACTCGTGACTGTCCGACTGGGGAAGTTG
>BLSH010303913.1:57217-85837 GCA_018402905.1 Glandirana rugosa | reverse complement strand
GACAATCTTATGTAGGCACATGTACCCTCCAAATCCTCGCCCTACCCTCGTGGAACCTCAACTCAGTGTGAAGAGTCGTTATCGTCATTCTGACACCGTGTGAGGGAGAGGGTACACTGGTGGAACCACGGAACACTAACCGGGTCGGAACTGTGTTCCCCCGTTCCCTTCTCAAATATCGGGGTATATTCAAGACTGTTCAACGAAACCTTTCGCCTTTTATCCTCATACACGGCAAATGTCATCACGACTTCCATTGTAAAAAAGAAGTAAAACTTATCTCATTCCCTCCCAATATTGGGGACAGGTAGTAATATAAAAACAAAAAACGATAGACTTAGGTAACTCCTCTATAATGATGGACAGGGGTTATAACCCTCCCTTACTCTATTCAAAATGAAGAAAAAATGTTACCTTCAGCACTACTGTAAACGGCACATACTCCTATTTTCCGCTTTCCAAAGCAACTTGTCAGAACTTATATGGGGCTATAAACTCTTCCCTTGCCCCCTTGTGTCAAGGCTGGGCCAATCACAAGGCACCAAGGTGGTCACATGGGAGAGGGAGTGTGCCACAGTCTTACTGCTATTGCTGAGAAGTGTGACTCAACTCCAAGGTGCTCCCATCCCGCTCCTAAACCTCCCATGTACACGGATGTATTCTAACAGCATTCACCGTGCTTGTATAAACCCATGTACGGGTGTTAATCCCAGTTCTGTTACTGTTGCCTACTAGTGTTCTTGACCCTGAACTTGTCTCCTACCTGACATCACTACTGCTTTTTCCTGACCCTGTACCTGTTTCCTACCTAGTACTACTTTTGCCCACTTGTTGAAGACCTTGGCATGCTCACAAACATGCAACTAGACCCAGCATCCACTCCACTTTGCAGCCCTTATGCCACCTGTCTCCACTACCAAGGACAAAGACTGGAAGGGTAAGAGAAGCTGTCCTCATCATCTTGGTCCAGGTATATGAGTGCTCTAGGTACTAGGCCCACATATGTCTTATGCTAAAACAGCCCCGATCATGGGGGAAGCATCATTATCCTGAGAAAAAAAAATGAATTTTTAATATATGCACCCAACCCATCTTGCTTTGGGGCATTACCCATAATTTACTCCCATAGATGAAGACAGTCCAAAAACATAACATAGGTTTCCCTGCTAAAGATCAAAAAACACAAGATACCGTTTAAAATTCACAGCTCTTTTCCAAGAAACCAATCAGAGCCTATGGTCATACATGGAGTAAAAGTCTGCCCTTCCTAGTTCTAGCAGAAGCTTCAATAAATTTACCTGAACATATTTACAGTCATAGCCCGCCTCCTCGGCATTCAACTTAATTCAGTCTCCGCAAAAAAAAAAAGAAATTGGCTGTAAATTTGGGAAATAAAATGTCTTTCGTGTAAAAAAATAAATCAATAAAAAATTAAAAAGCCTTTCTCAGAAGCACACACAGATATAATGTCAGTTAAACAAATATTTTCACTAAATAGCAACAATAATTCACAAAATGGCAAGTGTTTCAGTGTTCTATGAAGGTCACCGCTGATGGAATGTACAATAAAAAATGTGTTCAGCGGTGTAACACTTCCACTTCATGTTCGGTGACAGCTGCAATCTGGAACTAGGCCAAAACAAAGCAAAACCTGCACAGGCTCTAGTGCTACAAGGCAATGTATACGAGTTAAAAACCCGCGCCCCCTAACTTTGTGAACAGTATTAACAGACCACTGGCAGCACGCACAACAAACAGATCAATTTGTAAAAGAACATGGAAAAAAGAAACAATGGCAGCACCATGTTCTAGTGCTACAAAACCCAGCTTGCTGGACTCAAAAACAGGGACTTCGGGAGGGGTGGTGACAGTAAAAGTAAATGCAACATCAGAAAGAGCTCACATGGCCAATTTCTGAGATCTTTGGAGGTATTTATTCACCCATCCCAACTTTGTAACACAGGCAAAATGTGCAATCTTTTTAGTCTACCATTCATATATTTTAAATTACAGATTTTTAACAGCAGATGTTTTCATGCCCTAGTAGACATCTACACTGGATCATCAGGGCCATCAAAAAAACTCAACATGGTACTCCCAACAAAACATTTGTTGTTCTTTATAGAGTAGGTAAAGGTTAGAACCAAGAAACAGAAGAAAAGTTTGGGGTAAATGATCTACTAAAAGCTGTAGGTGTTTGCAGTCAGGTCTTAAACCATCTAGAGGGGATGATTAGCCTTAGGTAGCTCTCCCAGAAGTGGCCTCTTTGCTTGAGTAGGGACTGAATGTGTAAGGTGTAAAGCAGAATGTATAAAGTCCATATTTAATTTTGTTAAGACTCTTATATCATGAAAAGCCAATGCATTCCGGGGGTTCAAAGGCCCCCCTTCATCAGGGCTCTTTACTGTTGGGCAATGGGTGCACTGGATTGATAAAATTGGAGGGATCCTGGGGGTTAATTGGTATTAGTGCTCCAAATGTTGGTAAGGCTTTTGAACCCCAAAATTTGTAGGATTTGTATGAATTTAGAGCAGGGTTTCTCAATTGGGGTTCCGCCACGATCTACCCATCATTCGCAGGCAGCTGACGAGTAGATCACAACCCTCGCTTGCAGAGCCGTGCAGGCAAGCAAAGATTTTCTCCACTATTTCCTTCTGCCCCCCCCCCCCCCTCCCCTCCTGTCCATTCCAGGTGCTTGTATGTGACATCAGTGAGGAACCAAGGAACATCATGCCACAAGAGGACTAAACACAGCCGTTCCCCTGAAATGCTCTGTATATGATGGAAATCGTTACTGTAATGCTCTCTTCTGTGTGCTCCATAATGTTCCCTGCTGGGAGCCCCATGTAATGTGCCCATGTAATATCTCCTACCCTCATGTAATGTGCCCTGCTCCCATGTAACATGCCCTCGTAACCCCTTGTACCCTGTTCATCTCAAGTTGGACCCAGAATAAAGCACACGTTTCAAGTTAAATAGGCACATTTTATTACCGATTCCATTATTTAATGCAATTTATAAAAATAACGGCTATATCAATAGTTTGCTGATCACACCAATGTCCTGTGCACTGTAGATGTGAACATTATTTCAGGGGTTACCTGAGATCTCAAACTTTTTGCCAATGGTTCCTCCAAGGTAAAAAGGTTGAGAAATCCTGTGTTAGAGTCTGAAAAAAAAATGAAACCTGCATTTTATGGAGCTTTCCTCCTTGCTGCACACCCAGACCCAGTTCATACTCAAGTAAAGAGCAGATCTTCAGCTATAACGTCTGCGAGAGCGGTCTATAGTTAATCATTCCTTTTATGCTGCTTAAAGCAGACCTTCACCCTCCCAGGGATGATCCCTCCTCTCCCTCCTCTGCAGAAATAGGGCATGCTTTTAAATTAAAAGTTTGTCCCGCCTCCCCATGCACGTCACTCGCCAAAGGCAAATGACTAGCACACTGTGCCTCTCGGGGTATGTACATCACATATCCCAGGAGGCATAGCCTTTCATAAAAGAAAAGGAGGAGAGGCCCACCCCGCTGGACTCGGAGGATCCGGTGAGCGTATCGATGACATCAGAGAGAACATGGCGTCACGGGACAGAGCTGTGGCCGGGCATGAGATCATCCCAGCGGTTAAACGCTGGATCCCCTAGATGGGTGAGGATCTGAAATGTGCAGATACCACCATCAGGTAAGCAGGGCAAAAAAAAACCCTACTGTTAGGTGGATGGACACCTGTTATGTCCTCTACTATTCTTTACTGATGATGGCCACCCTCCCCCCACCCTCTGATCCTGATCTCCTGCTTCCAGGCCCCTCCTTAATGTTCCCTGAGGAGGTATGGAATGCTATGGCAGCCCTCCTTACCTGAACATGCCTTAGATCTATGAACCTATGCTGCCCAATATTTCACAGAGTAGCATATCACAGAAACGGAGGTATGAGACATTCACTAGCCAAATTGTGAACTTTATCTTTATACCTGTGATGACCTAAGCTGTAATGTTGCCAAACTACGCTCCTGTATATCACATTTATGCTTTTATTTACATGTGTACTGTACTATTATCTCAATAAACATTCCCTCTATTAAGAAAAATAAAAACTAAAACCCCTACTGCTTTAAGAGATCCAGCGCCCCATAAATTTCTTCTACTTCTTGATTTTTCTGATGATCTGTGCCCATGTTTGGGTGCCTATGTTGGGTTGCCCCCCAGTACGCTCAACTTTCTCTTATCTCTAGAGTGTCCAGGCATTACCCAAATCTACCACCAAATCTTCCTCTCCCACCTACAGCCTGTTCCAGGATTAGGTTTCTCTTTTACTGTGTTCCTGTTGTGAGAAAAATTTTTCATTACTCCCTATGACATCACCACCAAGCTTGTAAAATTCTTGCAGGGGCAGGTACTGAAACCTCAGTTCTTATTGACGTGGGCACACCTCCTGAACTACATCTCCCAAGAGCTTATTCCCTACACACAGTATGTACACTGACTCTTTGGAGGTAAGGCAGTCAGAAATCAATGTATACATTTGGAGAGGGACAGAGAGGGCCGAGGATAGGTGGAGTTCTATAGTTCAGTAGGCAGGGCTGACAATTCTGCTTTGAATTTTAGTGCAGCAGAGGGATGGAGTTGTCAGTTCAAACAGGAAGTTCGGAGCACACAGCATTTCTGGCAAGAAGACAGCTATTTTTCTGTACTTGCTGCAATTTTAGGAGAACAGTGTATGTATTGCAAAGATGTGCTGAAGTTTTTTAATTATTTTGTCCAGAATTTTAGTTTAAAACAGTCCAGTACATAACAGTACAGAGCAAAGTACACAGGTACAAAAACTGTAGAAGACAAAAATGCTGGTGTGGTTTTATTAGAACACCTACCACCCAGCAGACAGAGACCTAACAATGTGCCAATCAATAGCTGCCATCACCCTTGACTGTTAGATGGTTTATCATCTGTATTGAGTGGAGATAGCTGTGCATTATTTAACAATACGTTACTTTGGTCCTGCTGTGTTTTGTCCCAAATTCTAGAAACCCCAGAGGGCAAAAGATGTTAGATGAATATACACACAAAGTAAACTACACATCCAGAGCAGCAAAAGAGAAAAAAGCCATTCACACATGGTTGACTATTGGCCGAATTAAGTCACTTTAGCTATAACTTAAGAGATAATCAACTTTTCAAAAGGGGAGCACACATCATTAGAGTTCCAATATAATAGGACTTTCCCAATAGTCGGATCCTGGAGGGTGCAGAGCTTGTCAAAAGTGGGGGTTATCAGCTCAAACAGAGAAGGTAGTGTTTGGCTAGATAGAAGGGTTAGGGCTTACAGTAAACCAAAAAAACAGTTAAAGCTGAAATCCAGGCAGATATAAAATATACAAATTAACAATTTTTCCTATTAATAATTAATTCATTTACACTTGTCTGTTTTCATGCAGCAAAATGCATGCATTTTACAGCATAAAGATGCATAACAAGTAGGCATTCCATTCCTTTCAGTGTGGCTGTTTGTCATCTATGCACTGCAGAATAACGTAAAAGGGAATAGGAGAACTATATGGGCCTATAAACACCTAAATGTATGCATGAAACATTGTTAACCCAGAATTACAATATTTGGCTTCATGCACACATTTAGCCCCTGTGCATGAGATCCAGATGTTTTAGTGTGGGCAGAAGTCACAAGCGAACCGTCCAGCCTTGCAGCTGGCAACCTGTAAAAGTCTATGAGAAGTTTTAAACCTGCAATAGAGATGGTGCAAGAAAGGCTAACAGGCATTCCGGTTGCAATAGTGTCGTCTCACGATTGCCTTTTTTTTGACAGCTGTACTGAGTTTTTAAATGGGAATACCACACTGCAACCATAAGCCTAGCATTTGGCTTGTGGTTTTGGCACAGCCCCATTCACTTGATTGGCTTATATCCAAGCTGAGTAAAAGAAATCCTATGATGTTGAAGTACGTAGTCACCATACAGCTTTTTTTTGTCTCACAGTTGACTGATATAGCTAAATATCCTGATTGTACAGATCTTGCTATACATCAATCTTCATGAAATGGTGGACCATGGTCCAGACCCAGCCCAAGTGCTGCTCCTGACCACTAAGCTCCCATCCTCTGCAGCATGTTTCTAACTCAAGCTCCCACTCCCACCCCCTGCTTCCCTGACTACAGGGACTTATCCATCGGGTACACTGTTTACTTAGATGGGCTCTACCAATCTACAGGTGCACTGTGAGGGTTCACAACTGAATAAAAGGATAGGCACTCTGATGGGGCACCTACTCTATGGGGACACTCTGATGGGGACGCCTGATCTATGGGGGCATGCTGATGGGGACACCTGATCTATGGGGGCACGCTGATGGGGACACCTGATCTATGGGGGCACGCTGATGGGGACACCCGATCTATGGGGGCACGCTGATGGAGACACCCGATCTATGGGGGCACGCTGATGGAGACACCCGATCTATGGGGGCACGCTGATGGGGACACCCGATCTACGGGGGCACGCTGATGGGGACACCCGATCTATGGGGGCACGCTGATGGGGACACCCGATCTATGGGGGCACTCTGATGGGGACACCCGATCTACGGGGGCACTCTGATGGGGGCACCTGATATACATGGGCACACTGATGGGGACACCTGATCTATGGGGGCACTCTGATGGGGACACCAGATGTAAAGGGGCACTCTGATAGGGAATAAATACTGTTGAAATTTAAATGGAAATTTTACATTTCTCATTTTTTGATAGACATACAATGACTACAATCTTTCTAGCATTAACTTGAGATTCAGATCATGGTTGGAAGAAAATTTAATGACCTGACCTCCTTGAATTTGAATTCAATACCCCTGCCATGTGTGCTCTCTTTAAACCAGCAAGCACCATTCAGTACTGCCTGTATTACATCATATACGGTACTGCGTTACTGTAGCAAGCGAGATCTTTAATTTTCACATACAAGTCTGCACAGGTGTCGCCGGGATATATCATCATTGCCCGACCTGATATTCCATCCGGTATTCCATCCGGCTAAACAGCATCACAATTTAAAATGAGTCATCCCACTGAGCCGAAAGTTCACACATAAGAATATCTAACTGCCGAGCAGGAATACTAAAAGGTTTCAATGGTCTCTCAATGCAGACTGAACGACAGAAGTGATTACTGAAATGCTTGCACCAATAAATCTTTGCCAGACGTTTAATGCGATGTGAAATGCTTCTACGGCCTACAAGATATAGATTTGAACTGCATAATGCAACAAAATAGGAGCCATGGATTAAAACACCAAGGAGGAGCAGTCAATTTATGGCTCGGTTTAAAGCGGATCTAGGATGAACACATTGAGAAATCTATAATATACACTAAAGAATCTATACATAATTTTCATTAAAAAAAAAGTCAGCCAAAAAATTCTGGCCTCTTCTTCTATGTATTAACATGGGCCTAGAATAATATATATATATATATATATATATATATATACACACACTTTCATAATACAGTTAAGTGTATGCCTTATAGGTTTTTTTATATACATATCGTAGGGATCACAGTGCTTCCCTTTACAATGCCATCAGCTAATTTTCTCTCCAGAAGGATGGCACCATCTTGTTCTGGCTCATCCAGGGTCAGAATCTACTTAGTGAACTGAGATGCTGGTTCAGAGATCACACAACCATGTAAATCTTGGTAGCTGATTAGTTCTTGGTTGTGTGCACAAATGTCTAAGACCTCGTTTGCACAGGTTGTACTAAAGAACACGCCTGTGCAGGGTTTTTGTTTTCCCACATAGGGAAGCACAGGTGTTCCATGAATCTCTGGCCAGGCAGTCCCACTGATGTCAATGAGGACGCAACGGCCGTATGGACACAGATGCTGCTCCCTATGCATTGGGATGCATGGAACACCTGTGCATCCCTGTGTGGGCAAACACAGACCTGGCATGCACAGATGGTTAAGTATGCTTGAATGAATCAGGCTTTATTTGCTCTTTTTTGGTCTGTTAAATATACTACTTAAAGTGTGTGTCCTAGCTGCTCAATACATTCAAAAAATACCCGTTGATGCTGCCAGAAACCCTGTACACTTGTAACTTTCAGTTCTCTGCATGTGCTGAACTAAAATCTCAGGCAGTGTTCACCTCTAAGTTCTCTACACCTCCCCCCTTTGTTATGAGGAATGGGGGAAGTGTTCTGTAGTCCCAGCGCTGCCCTAGGGTGACAACACTGCTCCTCTATAGATCTACTACAGCAAGTGAACCTAGACCAGAAAGCGTGGGGAAAAAAAAGCCTGAAAGAAAAAAAAAAAAAAAAGAAACCTAATGCAGCCACCACATGTAAGGACTGGTAAACTGCAATAGATTACATTTTTGTTTTTAGAGTTTAAAAACGAATGCCCTCTTTCACACAACCATTCCAATCAGGTCCACCTGTCAGCTTTGCAGGCAAACCTGATCGGAAAGTCCATTCACTATTATGAAATAGGGGGTGTAAACGGACTTGTGTCCTTTTACACCTGCCTACCTTCGATATGATCCGGTCCACTAAAAACAAAGGGAAGGTGATCTTTCCTCTGTTTAGGCCGGATCAGAGGTAGTCGGGTGTAAACAGACAGCGGAGTCCTTTACACCCGACCGCCCACAGAACAGAGCAAGCTCTGTGTCTGTCATAGGTGTGCACAGCCCATTGCATTAGGGTGTGCACCCCAAAGCTCAAACACCCGTGACTTTTGCTGCAGCCTCAGCTGCACTGGACAGTGAATGAATGGGAAGTGATTTGTGCTGAGCGGCTTCCTCTTCATCCACAAATGAAAGCATGGTAAACACAGTTTACTATGCTTCAGTTATGATTGAACACAGCCGGTGAGTGTGTTCACTGTGTTCATTTAGAAAAGGAAGGGACCGGTAAATTACATATTGATTAGCCCCTTCCCCCACTCTCAATCCTAAAACATCCCCCGCAGCTGCCAGGGGGAGAGGAGAGGGAAGGAGGGAAGCCAGCAGCACTGCAGTGGGGGTGGAGCAACACAAGGGGGAAAGCTCAGGCAGTAGGGGGAATTGGCACTGCACAGAGTGATTAGGGTGTGCCCAGGCACACATGGCACACCCCCTGCACACGCCTATGGTGTCTGCTGTGCATAAACTGAGCGGACAATGTCATCTGTCCGCTCTGCTCTGATCAGCAGGGGATCTATGAGTGGATCATGATCAGAACGAAGTTCGTCATGAAAGGGGCCTAAGGCTGGGTTTACACTATTGCCACATGTGGCTCACCGCAGGGGTCCAGTGCGTCCCCGTTCACTGTTTCAGGTCCGATTTCAGCTTGAATTTTGGGCTGAAATTAGACCTTAAACGGACCAAAAGATGCACAGGACCCCTGTGCAAATTCGTACTGGAGATGGGTGAACCGGCTCTATAGAGAGCTGGTCACAATCTGTGGCTATGCCAATTGGATGCAGAGAAATCCACATCCAATTCACATAGGTGTGAACCCAGCCGCATACAAACGAGTGTGAGAGTGAAAACTTTTGTTTTTATTCAAATTTGTATAGCATGGGTAAAAAGTTATAACTTCTATAGACTTGGGATTGCTATCTAGTTAGACTTCCTATCCTGGTGACCACAAAGGAAAGGATATCTTCCCAAAGGAGCCACAGACAGCAATACAACTCGAACGTTCTTATCCCTTCCCACTCTATCCAAAATTGGAAAAAAAGTTTTGACTGGTCTTCCAGTGTAATTACAATTATAGAAGATATTTGCAGGGATTCAAAGTCCCAAGATTACAACAAGATCAATTGCGTTACAGTCAGACGCTCACTTACAGTCATGAAAATTATGCAAAAATAATGAATCTTTATTGACTCCTATGAAACATAATCTTATATATGGCCTGTTTTAATTAATTTAATTTTTTTTTTTTTTTTTTTTACTTTAGCCACTTAAATC
Organism: Glandirana rugosa; assembly: GCA_018402905.1. Lineage (NCBI taxonomy): Eukaryota > Metazoa > Chordata > Amphibia > Anura > Ranidae > Glandirana > Glandirana rugosa. The sequence goes on along the minus strand of BLSH010303913.1, from coordinate 75,877 downwards.
TGCTTTATGGCATGGCTTTATTTTATTTTTAAAAATCATAGAATAAAAAGTCAATTTGCAAATGGTCTTCTGCCCTGTGGTCACAGAGATGTCAGCCAAGCCAAATTTATTATAGGCAGTTCAATTTACCGTATGCCCGCTAGCAAAGAAAGATTTCTTTTCCAAAATAAAAAAAGACTTCAGGCTGCAGATAGAGGTGAGCAGTGCACTCATCCAGAGCCTCTGACACTCTAAACGGATATAAAAAATGCATCACACGCACCTCTCTGATCCTTGTGTAAATATCTGCAGCTGATAGGGCTGAATATTATGTTTCAGTCTGGCTATTGAAAAACAATAGAATGATTAGATGGGCAGGTTTGGAAAATATGTACTTGGCGCAGGCTTCATTGTGACAATCGCTCTCCAATTTTTATTTTATCCCATTGGTATACTAGAACGTAGATTTGTTTTGGCACAATACATTCATCACATTGGTATATTATCATTTTTGCTAGTATAATGCAATCAAAGTATTATTGGTAATTTTGCTGGTTAGGATTTTTTTCTATTCTCTTTTTTTATTATGGTGGTTTGCTTAAAAAATAAAAATGAGAGATGGGAACCTTTGTACATCCTTACACAAATACAGGACATTCATGTACAGAATTAAGGGAATACATTGATACAGAATACATAATGAGCCGCAAAATAAATGGTGGAGGATGATACAAAGGTGGTTTCCAATGTTAACACATTTTGTCAACCTTACCATCATCAAAATAATTAAAAAATAACTAAAAATTTATAATAATTTATATAACTACATAAATAATAAAAATAAACAAGTAATTAAGCACAACCCTCACCCCCTAATCTGTTCTAATAACCTACTATGTCGGATGTATACACTTGAAAACTGGTCTTAAGTGTGCAAGCTGAGACAGGTATACAATTAACAAGCTCACAATGGGGGTACAGGACTTTGAGGATATCATTTTTAAGTTTAGATTACAAATGTGTCTAAAGCCAGTTATTTTTTAGTTTTGGATGGGGTGGGGAAAGGTTAGCACCAGTTAGGGTTTCATTGCTACTTGTGTCCCCAGTTAGGAGATTCACCCTCTCGATTTGTCCTGGTGTCCACTGCGATTAGAACTGAAGTGAATGAAAGTCCAAATCGGGACGGGAACAGAAATAGGGGGGGGGGAGGTGTTCCAAAGGAGACAATTTTTCTCCAATTTCCCTTACTTTGGAGAGATTTCCTCTTACTTTCTACTATACCTACAGGAAGTGAAGGGAAGCCCACACAGATAACAAAAAGGAAAAAAACAGGGATTTTATTATAACTTACCGTAAAATCCTTTTCTCTGAGTTCACCGACAGACGCAGCCTTCTTATGACACGTGGGGTTATGCTCATATCACTAGGAGTAGACTAGGCAAAAAAACCCCCAAAAGCATAGGTTGGCCCCTCCCAGGGGGCCGTCCTCACCTTAGCATATAATCCCCCTGCTCTGCATAGCACATCAGTTCGTAACAAGCCGTACAAACTCAACACAGAGGGGTGGGTGCTGCGTCTGTCAGTGAACTCAGAGAAAAGGATTTTACGGTAAGTTATAATAAAATCCCTTTTACTCTTCCGTTCACTGACAGACGCAGCCTTCTTATGACATGTGGGGATGTCCCAAAGCTGTGCCAATCAAGAGGGGTGGGCAAACTATAACAACTGTACCCAACAGAAAAAGCCTCTCAGGTGGCGCTAATCACGCCTACACTGTCACTGGTAATACCTTGCGGCCAAAAGCAGCATCCGAAGATGCTGAAACATCAATTTTGTAAAACTTAGTAAACGTGTGCCCAAGTAGCCGCTTTGCACACCTGAGACACAGAGGCCTGGTGTCTAAATGCCCAGGTAGTACTAACTGCCCTGGTGGAATGAGCCGTGACTGGAAACGGGGGAACCTTGCCCAGAATCTCATATGCATGAGTCACGGTCTTCCTTATAAAACGAGAAATGGTAGCGGACGAGGCCGCCATGCCTTTGCGCGACCCTTCCGTCAGCACAAATAAAGAATCAGACTTCCAAAAAGAAGCTGTAAAAAACAAAAACACCCGCAAAGCCTTAGATTTACAGTTGGACCTCAGGCTTAGGGTATATTTTACCATAGGCATTTTGGCCTCAAGGAAAGATTAAATTTGACTGGGGTCTATGAAAAACTTCCAAGTACTGGAATTTTTCCATCTGACCATGTGTGTGTGACAGTAAAGATGTAGTTCCAGCATCACCAGTTTACAGACAGATAGGAATGACCTGGCTGCTGCCAGTGGGCAAAGTCTGTACGAAAAACTGAAAGTCATGTGATGAAAAACTTGGTGTTAATACTTCCCCCACAAAAGCAACCATGCCAGTAAGCAACGTATCAAACATGTTGGTTAATGTTCCCCATGCATGAGAAACTGAGTGGCCAATCAAACATCTGCACCCCTGAACGCTCCTCTTTTCATTGGTCATTTAACCCTTCTGGATACATAAAAAAATATACAAACAAAAATGAACATATGCTCTCTTCAGATGGATTTAAAAAAAGGACTTTTTCATTATAACTTTACAGGAAATTCTGCTAAAATCATTTGGATGTCCGGATTATTTCCTTGTTACTGAGGCTATAAGATGTATTGCTATTAAAAAGAGGTCTCCGACACGTTATCAGTCTCTGCAGAGCAGAGATCTTTAAATATGTATATGCAGCGATAAGGAACATTAAATATTTATGCAGTTTACTACTGGGCCATGTCACTGTTTGCACAGAGGCCGTATTTATTGCGTGCAAGCAGCGGAGTCCAGCAGGAGTCTGATGACCGGACAAATCATTTAAAGAGATTGTGTCACCTTACCAGTGAAAGCTGCCAACTTTACCAGTCATGGTTTACAGAGCTGAAGCTCATTCTTTATTACCAGGGTGTTCTCTGATACCTCAACTGCTAACTGCTGATCTGCAGCAGCTGCAAAATCCAGAAATGCAAAATGAAAAGAAAACGCTGCTTACATTTGACTTTTTATGAACACCGCAAAACAGGAGCTACCCTATCTATGTAAAGGGGTTGGAGAGTTCATGTTTACCATAATTGTACCTGTACTGTGCTGGCAGATTTTATTACCAGTTGTAAACTAGATTTAAACAATCGGTCCTAACAAAGAGTTAAAGCCAAAGCCCATGTTTCCTGACACTTTTTAAGTAGTTCACTGGCCACTTGCCCCAAACAAACTATATAAAGCACCAGGAAACATGGACTTTGGGTTTAAAGCCTTAGGCCTCATACACACGGACGTTTTTTGACGCCGGCGTTTTCTGCAGCTCTCCATGTTAGTCAATGGCCCCATAAAAACGCTGACGTTTTTGAGCTGTAGATGGCATCGGCGTCAGTGAGCTGAAACTAGAACCCACGGCCAGCGCGTTCTGAGGCTGTAACGTTTTGGTGGTTTTTGACGCCGGCGCCGCAAAACGTCAACTAACGCCAACTAATACTGTACCGGCGTTTTTTGACGCCGACGTTCTTAGGTTGAAAAATAGCAGAGGGATGATTTTTTTTTTTAAAAAAACGCCTATTGACACCGACGCTCACTAACGCCGATGCATAACGCCGAAAAACGCCAATTTTTTTTCCTTGATGTCGGGCACGATATTTTGTTTATTTTTTAAGAAACGTCCGTGTGTATGAGGCCTAAGGGTACAGTAAAAACACAGAAATCAGCCAAGGGATAGGACTTACATTAAAAGTGCTACTAAATGCTGAAGGTTTTTTACCTTCATGCATTCAATGCTGAAGGTGAAAACCTTCAGTATGCAGCTCACACTTACCCAAGCCTTATCGCGGACCAGCAATGTGCACGAGAGCAGCTGCTCTCCCAGGTCTCTGCCTCCTCATTGGCTGAGACACAACAGCGGGAGCCATTGGAGCAAAAGGGTAGCTATGTGGGAACTCAGAGACAAGGAGGAACCAGGAGCACTGGCAGAGGACACAAGAAGGAGAATAGGGCTGCTTTGTGCCAAACCTTTACACAGAGCAGGTGAGTATAACATGTTTGCTATTATAAAAAAACAAAACATTTTTACCTTTTAATATCAGTTTATTGTGCAGTGTCCCTTGTGCTGCTAGCTCCTGTCACCACCATAATCTTCTGGTACAGCGGGGTTTAGTAGAGCTGGGGGAGCTGTTATTTGTACTCATGAAGTGTGCCCAATGATGCCTGCCCTTTTCACCCAGCTCCTTCATTCATAGAAGCCTGTACTACAACTTTTATGAATGAAGCACAATCTATGAATAGAGGAGGGGGTGGAAGACTGAAAGGCCTGCCTCTTCCATTCATGGATTGTGTTTTATTCATAGAGGTTGGTGTACCAGCTTCTATGATTGGAGGAAATGGCAGAAAAACACACAGTGGAGTTTTCTAAAATTTGACTGCAAAAGTAGAAATACACTTTAAGTTATGTGATCCATCGTCAGCAGCCAGTAGGAAATGTAAAGCTCCTCTCAATGGAACTGAGCTCATTATACAGTTTGTTGTTAGGGTTGTGTATGCATTGACTAGTGAAATGTTGAAGGAGAGAAGAATATAAATAATCTGAATAACTGCTAACACTTTTGCATTTCAATAGGACTCTTCTATGCTTGGGTGGCCAGACAAGGCCTAAATGAAAAAGAAAATATGTTTCTGACTCTACTGGACAGCAGCACAGAACAGTCAGACCTGCCAATATCTAATATAGATCTCCCCTGGAGACGCAATTTCAAATTCCAGACACAGCAAGTAAAATCTGATATCACAGCATGGCCTTTCAGAGGCAAGTGCCACAACATGCAGGCAGTGTGGACAATCGCAGGACTGGAATTTCGTAAAGGAACCTACAGATAGGAGATGACCGCGGTGCTACCACATCAAAAACATGATGGATCTGTATGAGGCATTTTCAGAAAGTGGCCAGTAATGGTAGCCTATATACTTCTCTCAGCCCTCTGTAATGTTTTAAAGCACTCAGCCTAAAGTTACATATAACGGTCTTTGGGCCTGCGTCATCAGTTTGACATCAGCTTGAGATGTTTCCGAGAGATTTAATGGACAGGGGCATTTGACCTCCTTCGGACTTTGCTTTAAAGCTGAATTCCATTTTTACATAGTTACATTGGACCAACGTAACTATGTATCTAACAACCGGCTATTCAGTTTGTTATGGAGAAAAAAAAATAACGCATGTAAAAATGCATCAAATACGCAACACTTGCGTTTTTGGTGCGGGTTCATTGAAGTCTATTACACACAAAATGCAATCTGCTGCAGGGAAAAAAAAATCTCTGACCTTTTCCAAAAACACAGCCGCTCAAACGGATAGATGTGAACGTGTACAATAAGAAATCATGGTAAATAGACTGTGTGTTTCTGCAAACTACAAAACACACTAGAAAACACATAGGTGTGAACCTAGCCTAAGTGTTTTCTGATTGGACGAGGTGGAGATTGTGATGTCACTGCTCAACCTCAATTAATCAGAGAACACTTTGCATTCATTCTGCCTACCACAGTGATTTCCAGCTTCCACAGAGATCCCACAGGTATGGCACATGGACTTACTAAAAAAGGATTTATAAAAGGGCACTAACAGCCTAAAAATACCCAGGCGCAAGAAATGGGGGGGGGGGGGGGGCACTAGTGCAAGTGCCACAAACAACAACAAAAGAGTGCCTTCGGTCAGCCACATAGGGAGCGAATTTCTTTCCTGCAACCACGAGCCATTGTCTGCTCCTGGTGGTCGCTAGTGATAATCGCAAGGGAATCCAGCAGGCATGTTGTACCCAAGTTGATCAATCGATTGATCAACTTCGTACATTCAGCCTGCCCATTAACAGTTCGAATCTCAGCTGATTCCTGCTGAACCGGCCGAGATTTGAACTGTGTGTGCCTGGCTTTAGTCCTTGAAAAAAATCACTGTGGCATGAAGTTTCTTATGGCATTATGGCGGCATCAGAAGTTTCTCTTCCAAACAGGATCTGGGGAGGCTCCCACCAGCAAATCATGTCAAAAAACAAAAGGAGAGAAAAGTGCCACTACCGAAGTGTAGCATTTATTAAAACATATTTACTGTATGAAATAAAAAACAAATATGCACTCACATTTACAACATATTAAAACGCATAGCAATAAGTCTCCGACAAGTGGCAACCTTTCAGGTGGTCAATGGTGAGCAAGCCCCTCCGGGTGGATGTGATGTCCTTACATCACATCCAAGCACCTTTGCTTGGAACCAGGAAGTCAACCAGGGAAACACCAGGAAGAGCCAAAAGAAGCAGCAGACTTGTCTGGGTTTATTACATGGATGAGAACCACTGTGGACAGCCAGAAGTGTTGTAGGCCCAAAAGACGGCCGTGATGATCTCATGTGATGTAAATGGGCGTGATTGCACATCCTGGGGCGTGGCCCCTTTGTCAAGTTGGACCTATGTAACCATGTAAAAATAACCATACCAGAAATTCAGTTTTAAGCAGGTTTACTTTCCTGTTGACTTGTATGGGAATGCAAACTTGCTCCAAGTGAACAAAAGCCTGTTCACACAAGTCCTAAATCTGGCCATACACGGCTCAAATTTTTGGCGTATTCCTGTGAAACTGGAGCCATGGGTGACACTGCCAATGCCACCCAGCTCAGTTAACTTCAACTGAGAAGGAGCGGGCCGAAAAAAAGTTGGCCGAACAGTGACTGCAGCCAATCAGCCGTGGGTGTCAGCTGTCAGAACACAATAGCCGGTGACTATGCTTTCATCCGTGCTGTTTAGTATGGATAGGGAAATCTATTATTTTGGTGCACAGCCAGTTTAAGATAGACACAGACAGAGTTTTTTTTCTTTAAGATTAACAGACAGCAGAACCGCTCCTGGCTCTGAAATTTTAACACCACAGCTATTCAGACTGTAATGAATGACGATGGCAAGCCAAGGTGCATACGCAATTTATGTTCCAAAGCCTCGGTGGGGTCACCAGAGCCTGCGCTGCTTTAATAGAGGTCAAAGCAGAGACGGGAAATTTAATTGTATATGTAATGTCGTCTCTCGACCCGCTTATGAAATTGGACGTTTTTTTCCTTTCTGGGTTTGATGTAGATGTTTTTCTCCTCAGCAGCCCATCAATTAGCAGGTTTAGGAGATATTATCGGGCGTGCTTTGAAAATGCTTTCTGTTCGGCCAGGCTACCAGGAGCAAAGAACGAGTTAAGGCTGACAGCTTATATAGCTCAGGACCGAGACGGCAAGTAATTACAAGTGACAAAGACACTAACGAAGGATAATTTCAAAGAGAAGAGAACGTGGGAAATAAGTTGTGAGCAGAAATGAATTTGTGCATAAAAATGAAGAATAAAAACCTGGATTTGTTTCCCAAATAAACTAAATCAAGGGATTCTCAGGAAAAAGGACAAAAACACAGATTTATTAGAGCAAGGGAGTGTTCGAACTTTCAAATTACATTTTTTTCTTGCTGTCTGTTCTCTCTGAGAACAGTGGCCCCCATTTTTTATAGGGTCACTGAGGCAGGAAGTGAAAGAAGATCGTCCCCAGTGGGGTCATGAACAAAAGTAAAAGCTCAAAGATGTTAGTTGCCGACCGCAAGTACACGGGCTGCGGTCTGCAAGTGGTATACCGGGTGATAGCTGAAGATATCAGCCATAACCCCGGTGCCGTTTTTTTTTTTCTGCAGATGGGCAGCTTTCTCAGGAAACTTTTCAGAGCGACTCATGAGCCACTGGAATGGTTTCAGAAGCGGCGGGAGGGGACGTCTTACCACTTCCGCTGGTTCGCCCAAGAAACGATCCAGCGGTGTGGCCGGCTGCTCCCATAGGCGATTCTTTTGCTTTTAAAGGCAAAGAAGAGATTTGGGGTCTTTTTGACTCCAGATCTCCCCATCATAAAGACCTGTTATCCTTATTTCTATTACAAGGGATGCTTACATTCCTTGTAATAGGATTAAAAGTGATCATAAAAGAAAAATACTAAAGGGACAGTGTAAAAATAAAAAATAGAAAGTGAAAAAAAAAATTGAAAGCACCCCTATCCTTCCGTGCTCACGTGCAGAAGTGAGCGTATACAGAAGTCACGCACGCATATGTAAACTGTATTCATACCACACGTGAGGCAACGTTCGCGGGAGAGATTAAATTCCAGCACTAGACCTCCTCCTTACACTTAACCTGTAAAGACGTTTAAAGCAACCCTTATGGAGATTTTTAAGTAACCATAGTTTGTCACCATTCCACGAGCGTGCGCAATTTTAAGGGGTGACATGTTGGGTATCTATTTACTTGGCGTAACATCGTTCACAGTATACAAAAAAATTTGGGTAACTATTGTGTTTTTTTTTTTTTTAATTAAAGTGTACTTTTCCCAAAAAATTGTGTTTGCATAAACCGCTACGCAAATACCGTGTGACATTAAAAAAAATTGCAACGGTTGCCACTTTATTAAAAAAAAAAACTGATTTAAACTTGTAAACAAGAAGTGCCAGAAAAACCCTGTTTGGCAAGTGGTTAACTACATTACTAGCATTATTAACTAGTATCTTTGAAAACAATGGTGTGGTGGTCATGTTGTTCTCGGGTTCCATTTTTAACCACTTGACTCCGAAGCCTATTCTGACACTTCTCATATACATGTAAACAATCTGTTTTTTTTTTTTTTAAACTAGATAATTACTTAGAACCCATTATATATTTTCTGAAAGCAAAGGTCCGGAAGAAAAAATGTTGGTTGTTGCAATTTTTATGTCACACAATATTTGCGCAGTGGTTTTTCAAACTCAGTATAAAAAAAACATACACTTTAAAATATTTGAGTGCACGCAAACACAATATAATACCCTATTGCTTGATAAAATATGATGTTACGCCAAGCAGACAGATGGCCAACATGTCACACTTTAAAATTGAGCATGCCCATGGAATAGCAACAAACTATGATTCTTTAAAAATCTCTATAGGCAACGTTCTAATAGCCTTAACAGGTTACCAGTTTAGAGTGCAAAGGAGGTCCAGTTCTAGAATTATTGCTTTCATTCTGATGTTTGTGGAGATACCACCACAAGTCTGGTGAGATCACCGATTACATATACATGCAAAACCAACAGGTATGTTTGTATCTGCGCGTGAGCACGGGGAAGAGGGGCGCTTTAATTTTATTAATTTTTTATTTTAATTTTTATTTTTTAATACACGGTCTCTTTCATTTTTTTTGCTTTGATCAACTTTATGAACAACAGCCCTTGTGAAATTGGGGCAGGGATAAGTACTCTTCACTGAGAGATCTGGGCTTACCAGGTCTCTCCTTTACCCTCAAAAGCATCTGATCAAACCGAGATTGGTTTGATCAGATGCTTTCACAAGCCAGTAACAGCTTGTAAACAAACCAAAACTGGAAGGGACAAAATGCTTGATGCTTCCAATTCCATAAACCATAGGGATGATCGGGGAAGTTCCGTTCCTTCTTCATCTCTATGGTCACTCGGCAGAACCGCCGGATTGACATCTAGGCTCTCCGGTGGAATGGGAAAGTCCGGGAAAGAGGGGAAAGGTGGCGAAACATCGCCCCCCCACATGTAAAAGTGATCCAGCAGCTTTTACATTATTCAGCAAAATAAGATACTGGGGTCATGATCGCCGCTGCAGCCATGACCCTGGTAGAACTACTCAAACCAGAGAATGTATGGGTACACTCACAAAGGTGGAAGGATGATCTTATGAATAAAAGTTTAACCAATGAATGGTAGAGAGCAGCAGATTACATTTTTTGGTTAATGGGGGATCATTTTTTTTTTAGGCATTTCACTCCCTCCCCTCCCCCCATAAATCTCATTTCCATCCTGTGTCTGTAGTGACTGCATATTAATGCCTTCACTAACCTTACCCTACACATTAGCCCATTCACCTCCTCCTTCCCCTATGTATGACTGGTAGATTAAAGGAGTTGTAAAGGCAGAATGTTTTTTATCTTAATGCAATTACTTACCAGAGCCCCATTTCTCGTCAGCAATGTCCACGAGTGTCTTAGCTGTCCGGGACTCTCCTCCTGATTGGCTGAGACACAGCAGCGGTTGGCTCCCACGGCTGTTTATCAAAGTCAGTTAGCCAATCAGAAGAGAGAGGACGGGGCCGGGTCAGGGCTCTGTGTCTGAATGGATACAGGAAGCTGTGACTTGGCTCGGTTCCCCCCATAGCAAGCTGTTTACTGTTGGGGCACTCAACAGGACAGAGGAGCCAGAAGCATCAAAGAGGGACCTGAGAAGAGGAGGAACTTGGCTGCTCTGTGCGAAACCACTGCACAGAGGAGGTAAGTATGACATACATGGTTTTTTTTTTAACCACTTCGATACCATGCACTTAAAACATTTAAAACAAACACTTAAAACAAACTTTTGGTGGTATTTGATCACCTCTGCGGTTTTTATTTTTTTGCTACAAATAAAAAAAGACTGAAAATTTTGAAAAAAAAAAAAATTTTTTTTTCTTTGTTTCTGTCACAAAACTTTTCATAAGTACATTTTCTCCTTCACTGATGGGCACTGATGAGGCAGTACACATTGGCACTGATGAAGGGGCACATATATGCAGCACTGATGGGAATTGATAGGCAGCATGGACAAGCAGCACTGATAGGTGGCACTGACGGGCACGGATAGGTGGCATTGATGGGCACTCATAGACGGCACTGACAGGTGGCACTGGGCACTGATAGGTGGCACTGCTGGGCACTGATATGTGGCACTGATGGGCACTGGTGCATATAGCACTGTTAGGGATGGCACTGGCAGGCATCACATATGGGCACATTGACATCCCTAAAGAGCATTGTATGCCCCTTACCTGGTGGTCTAGTGTGGGCTCCCTGGGCGGCCTCCAGATCTTCTCCCTGGTGTCCCTGGGCGGTCTACAGATCTTCTCCCTGGTGGTCCATGGGCGGCCTTCCTGATGTTGTCCCTGGGGGGGGGGGCTCCCTGGTGGTCCTGGTTTGCTCCCCTGAGGGGGGCTGCACTGATAAACATTCAGCGCAGCCCCCCGGCAGGAGAGCAGCCGATCGGCTCTCCGCTACTGCAGACCTGAGTAGAGAAAAAGGCGATAAACGGCCCTTCCTGTTTACACTGTGATCAGCCATGATTGGTCATGGCTAATCACATGGTAAAAAGCTTCAGATGGAAGCCTTTTACCTCGATCAGTAATGCGATGGGTCAAACCGACCCACAGTACGATCGCTGCGATGCGCACAATCGCGGGTTATCCTGAGGATGTCAATAGACCTCCAGTCAGGATAACGAAGCCACCGCCCGGCCGTCGTTTGTCAATAGGCCGGACGGGAAGTGGTTAAACGAGACTTTACAATCACTTTAATGACACTGCTCTATTTAGTGCACCTTTACCAGCTACTTGTTTTGCCCACCCCAATATCAGCATAATTCTTCAATTACAAATGGGGCAAAAAGGAGTCATTTTGGGGATGTACATACTGTCCCGCCGTTCTTTTTTTATTGTTTGGTCTCTCTTCCTTTATGAAAAAAACAAAAACAAAAAACAAGGTTTATTAAATACCACCAAAAGAAAGCTACATGTGTCTCAAAAAATGGGTTAAAATTAATTTAGGGTAAAAAAAAAAAAAGAAAACTTTGTATGCCTCGAACGCCTTTACAAACCCAATCATCACCTTGTAAAAGTAATTGTGAGACATCATCACTGTGCTGTGCAGAGAGCAGATCTGTGGGAGGGACCCAGCAGGCCCCACCTACTACAGGTTGCCTGCAGAAAACTACAGGAGGGGGTGGAGACAAGACCAGTCACCCTGCACAAGGGGAGAGAGCAGCAGTGACCAGTCTTTATTATAGGAAACTCCTACACAGAGGTAAAGTCTCACACTATTACTGCACAGATCTGGAAGAATTAATAGGAATACCCCAATGTTCAAGTAGGAATACACACGACTTGCATTTAGACAACTTTTTCTTATCCTAATGTTACCCTTAAAATGCTAAATAGGGTCTGTTTCCATGAAAGTGAAATCACAATTCCCATCATCCCGAGCTTTTGCTCTCTGCTACTAATTAAAATGTTTGATACCTCCTACACAACGTTACCACCTATACTAGCAAGTATTTGTGTTGTTAAACATGTAAATTGTGCCATATGCCCGTCGCTGAAGGCTTGTGTACTCAGTGTATGGAGTTAGTGTAGCAGGAATAATTAATGGAGATTTATTTGTGAAGCAGATGTGTCCCAGGAGTCAATGGAATTGTTCTATTTATGGAAAACTATGGTGTGTTTCGCTTACGGAACCATTTAACAAAATCATTTTTTTTATTTGAATAGCAGATTATTCAATTTTGCAGAAGGTTCTTTTTTTTTTTTTTTTACCCGATTGCATTCTCTGCCATAAAATGAAAAACCTTCTGTATGCAGCTTCCTCCCATCCTCCTTTAAATACTTACCTGAGCCCGATCTCAATCCAGCAACGTGCACAAGAGCAGTGGCTCTCTCTCTCCTCATTGGACAGAGAGGCAGCCAATGACTCTTGCCACTAGCAATCACAGCCAATGAGGGGAGAGGCTAAACCACGCTCTGTGCATCAATGGACACAAACAGCTGGCTCAGGAGTGAGCATGCATGATTATCTCCTAAGCAAACAGCTTGCTGTGGGGGCACTCGGCAGGGAGGAAGGGCCAGGAGTGCCAGTGGGGAACCCGAGAAGAGGAGAATTGGGGCTTCTCTGTGCCAAACTATTCCACAGAGCAGGTAGGTATGACATGTTTGCCATTTTTAAAAGATAAAAATTGTGCCTTTAGAATCCCTTAAACAAGCGTGCTCCATATTAAAGCAAATCTTTACTTTTTAAATTCAGGTCCTTTAAGTATAATTAACCAGTTCCCACTGACCTGGTGCATATATGCGGCCTCTCATGGGTGGGCTTTAACACTAAGCAGCCGCATATATGCGTCTATTGGTAAACTTTTTAGCAAGTTTGGGGTGGAGGAACTTGACTGGCCTGACCTCAACCCAATAGGACACCTTTGGGATGAATTAGAGCAGAGACTATGAGCCAGGCCTTCTCATCCAACATCAGTGCCTGGCCTCACAAATGCGCTTCTGGAAGAATGGTCAAACATTCCCATAGACACACTCCTAAACCTTGTGCACAGCCTTCCCAGAAGAGCTGAAGCTGTTATAGCTGCAAAGGGTGGATCAACTCAATATTGAACCCTACAGACTAAGACTGGGATGTCATTAAAGTTCATGTGCGTGTAAAGGCAGGGGTGTCCCAATACTTTTGGTATTATAGTGTATATCTATATATTGTCCATAAAGCAGAACACTGTGCATCTTTTATATAGTATTGAGGGAATACGTCCATGCCATAGCAATAAGTTAAACAATTTCACAGATTCTGATCAGGTTATGCAGTGGGAGGATGCACAGAGCATCAGGTGCCCATTGTGTAAATCAGCTCAGCTCCGGCAATGACAAACACACAGAGCTACCTGGAAGCAGCCTCTTATCTCATTACCTGACTACAACCGTTTGCATATAAAAAACATTAAGAATGCGATTTGATAGCGGCATTCAATTTTAAGGCAAGAGCTAAATCAGTTCCGCCTGTATCTCTCCGCTCATATTTCACCGCACAAACTGCAGAAGGAAATCAAACAGCCACTGACCGGCTTAGAGCGGTGATTTGTAGGAGTTGCTGTGATTTCTAAGCTCGGAGTGCCATTTCTGATGAATTTGTGATTTCCTACAGACGGTGGCGCACAGAAAAACGCTCGCCTCTCCTCCTCCTCCTATCTTAACAGCTGCAGCTGTGTTTCTCTAAATATCCTTTCTGGATGTAAACACATTAGCACTGCATAAACACCTTGATTTACTGGAATCGGGAAGGGATGGCGGCAGGCGTGGATACACGCACTAGCTGCTTCAATCTTTAACCCAACAGGGTAGTCTTAAAGTGATTGTAAAGATTTTGTTTTTTTTATGCCATACTTACCTGCCCCTTGCAATGGTTTTGCACAGAGCGGCCTGATCCTCCTTTTCTGTGGTCTCCCGGCGGCGCTCCTGGCTCCTCCTCCTCATTGGGTGCCCCCATGGAGAGCAGCTTTTCATAGGGGCACTGCTGTTGCGTCCATTGACAGACAGCAGGACTCGGCCCCGCCCCCCTGGCTCCCGTGTCACTGGATTAGATTGACAGCAGTGGGAGCCAATGAGGACTCAAGACATCAGCTGGAGCTGCTGTGCTCATCACTGGAACGATCGGGTTCAAGTAAGTAAAAGGGGGGCTCTGGGGGGCTGCTGCAGCACAAAAGGTTTAAACTCCTTTAAAGTATATGTAACGCTCACCTTAAAACAACCCCATTCAGTATAAAATAGAAATGAAAGGCAAACAATATGTGTATAGCTGTATAAAAAAAAATATATACATAATTTTTTCTCCCACTTTTGCTTTTGTAAGTGATCACATACCATGGAGAAGGAGACAGCAGCACACTGATCTTCCCAGTGAATGGCTGTGTTGGGGGGGGCGGGGGCTGTCAAGACAAGTCTGATCACTGGAGGAGAGCAGGTTGAGAACTGACAACACTGTGCTCTCATGTCTAGTGTGGTCAGTTTTTGATATTAGAGCAGGAAACTGACAGGAACACCGGGGATTTCACACAAAGGAAGCAATACAAAGAGAACAGGGTGCTTCTTCATACAAGTATATGGTACAGCAGGAACATATCAGGAATATGAAAAGTTGGGTTTATATATTCTTTAAAGGAGAAGTACAGCCAAAGCTCGTTTGGCTGTATTTCTATGGATCACAGCAGTGATATCTGTTTTCAGCAGACAGCGGGCTGAAGCCTGCTGTCAGCTGAGGTCACAGAGCCAATCCAAGTGCGCGACCATATGGTTGGGATCCGCCCACATGCTTAAGCTGGCACCCGGCTCAGCAAGCCGCTCAGAGCCTGAACCGGCCATTCCCACCCCCTTCACAGCCCAGCGCGTCAGTGAGCGAGGGGGGGGGCGGGGCAGAGCAGAGTGCCAGTTGACTGACAGTGAGAACCGAGCAATCAGCGGTGTTTGATCCCTTGGCTCTCAGTGTTCGAGCCGGCAGGGGACAGATGCTGCATCCACCTAACTATAAAACAGAAAAAAAATTCACATAATTTTTTTTTAAAGGGTATGCAAACCCCAACAATGAACTTCTCTTATTTGCACCTTTTTGGTGCGTTAAATATACCAGTGAAAGTGATTTGTAATGTAGCACCCTCTACCAGCACCTAAATTTAGGTAGGCCTGGCTGGAAGTCAGGCCTGTTTGTTTTGTTTGATCTGGGTTAGGAGTGGCTCAGGGTAGCAGCTGGTGACTAACAGGCAGCATCACTGAGACCTCCCTCTTCCTTCTGGAAGGAGCTAGGAGGAGGAGAGGAGAGGTAGAGCTGTCTGGGGTGTTCTGGGGAGCCCTGACCAATCCCCAACTTGGATTGGCAGGGGGCAGACCTCCTTAAACACCCAGGGTCAGGAGTTAAGAGTTGTTCAGAGCTTGAATATTGAGTGCTAGGCTGTTGAGGGAGCACCTCAGTCTGGGGGGGGGGGGGTGACCTTGGGCCTGGGCTCAGGTGCGTACGGAGCCCTTCAAGAAAACATGAAGGCTCTGGACAGGAGGCACCGGAGGAGCAAAAGAGGGCAGCAGGAGCTAGCATTGCAGGGCAAGTCTTCAAAGAGAGGAACCACCGGTCGCAGCCAGGAGAGCTGGTGAGGCACACCGAAGAGGACTGGATGGATATAGTCTGGTATGGGTGCAGAGCCAGCGGAGTGGACTGTGGCGTCATGGGCAGTGGAGTCAGGCAGCTGCAGCCAGGAGGGCTAGCAGGGCCTGAAGAGGGCTGACTGGGATCAGTGGGACAACTAATATTAGAACTTTCCTTTCTGCTACACTATAGGGGCCCGCGGTCCCTGCCTGTAATAAGGTAATTGCTAAGACCTAGCACAGCCAGTGCCAGGCCCAACTTTTCATATGCTAGCTGTACCCGGAAGCTCAAGCAAGTAGAGTGCTGTAGAAGCTGAGGAGTTCTGCAGCAAGAGTTGTGCAAGAGGAAGAGAGGAGTGCATATAAGTTGTCCCAAGTTTTCATCTAGGGTTGCCACCTCATCCCTTTAAACCTGAACACATATTTACACAGGTTCTGAGGCTAATTAAATGCAGATAAGTCACCGAGTTTAATTACCACCTTAATCAGTCACAGAGCCGGATGGCAACCCTATGGGCATCCCTTACTTCCTATTCCCCATCCAAGTTCAAATACCTCAATAAAAAATAAAAACAAAGCTCATGGACTGTTCATTGTCTTGGAGTGTCTGGGAAGTGAATGCTGGGCTAGGCAGGGTGACAGGTGGGCCACAGCATTCAGCAGCCCGGCTGGGCACCGCTACAGTAATTTCCATTTGCTAAGTGCAAGAAAAGAACCTGTTGATCATGTTAGAAGTTCAGAGCTGACCTGTGTCCTGCGCACACTTCCTGTGTTATCTCAAGGAGTCTAAAGCCCCGTACACACGGGACGACGATCGCATGCAACAGGTCGTACTAACGACCGTTGTATGTGATATCGATCGTATGCGCGATTTGAACAGTCGAACATACGACGGTCGTACAAGGGAGTTGTATGAGCAGACTAGAAAACTTGGTCGTACCAACAAGCTCTCATACGACCGTTGTATCGTGTGTACAGAGCAGTTGGTACAACAAAGTTGTATTGTGCAAAACACGCATGCTCCAAAGTCAGGAATGGCTGGATGCTAATTACATGCACCTGAACGTTCTTCTGCGGTCATACGATTGTGTAGTGCAGTCAGTATGCTACATACAACAGCCAACATACGATTTGACACGCTCGTATGTTCGACCGTCAAACCATGTGTACGGAGCTTAATTGGCCCTCCTAGTTCTTACCTTAGGCTACAGAAAAATGTGTGCCTATGTTGTAGAGATGAGAGGTGATGGGATGTGAAGGGAGGGATCGAGTAGTTTAGCAAAAGACAACTGGGCAGGGCTAACATCACCCAATCCACAAAAATGCTGTGTTTTGTCAGACCAGGAAAGGCCTAAGGCCTCATTCAGAGGCACAAATAAGGGTGGATAGGCTAAACGCAGCCATTGGATCCAGCAGAACTCAGTGTTTCTGCCACATATAAAATGGATTATTAGTTGCGGCCAGACATGGCTTCCCCGGTTTTCATCCTCCAGGGCGGGTCAGAGACCATAATTGAAAGTAACCACTTGGATGAGAGGCAAGACGTAAACAGCGATGGCGCCAGCCGGGTACAAATGTGGCTGTGCTGCTGCTTACAATGGTTGTTTGCATACACCGTGTGCATGTAGCCAGTTTATCCCCCATTTGAATGAAGCCATAGCAGTTGAGTGCATTTCTGGCAGATTAGCCAATATTTTTTCTGTACATTTCACCACTTCACTTCTTGGACAGCTAAACGGGCACAACCGAACAATGCAGAGGCTGGACTCTTGTATATACAACTATGTGAACATTTATACATCAAGGCGAAATGTGTGTAGCACATTTACCAAGCACTGAGTGTGCTGATATTTTAACGCGTTATTAAACCCTAAAGTAAACATTATATTACAGCTTCCAAATTCTTAGATGTGGTGGCTGCATTAGGTTTTCTTTTTTTAGGCTTTCTTTCCACCTAGTGATCTGGCCAGTAAGTCTGTTATATCTAAAGAACGAGCTCTCTTGTAGATGTAGCAGTCACAGGGATGAGACAAACCATTTAGCACTGACAGGGGTGCTTACAATAATCAGCTTTTATTTTTGTGTGTAAACCCTTTATTACAAAAGGAAAAAACAAAACTGCTGATAAAATATGAGCTGTAGAATCTGGAAATCACTGTAGTAGGTCCTGTGCTGAGCAGCTGCCATGCTGCATTTTGAACACAGGAGGTTACCCCTTCGGCACAGGAACCACTCTGAGATTTCTTTGCATTTGCTCAATGTATGCAAAGTTTTCTCTGATTGAATGAGGTGGAGAGACAGGGCAATGATGTTAGGCTCTCTGCCTTGTCTAATCACAGAATGTGTTGAAACCACCACGCCTAAGAACAGGTAAGCTGCAATATACCACATCTTGTTTAAATGTTCAGATATGCTTTAACAAACCTCAACATGCATTAACACATCATAATGCATGCACATAGGTGTGAGCAGAGACCAGTGGCGGCTGGTGGGTTTTTTTTTGGTGGGGCGGCAAACAACCACCCACCCTGGGTAGCCACTGGCACTGCACTATGTCCCCCCCCCCCAATACTTACCCGATCTAGGTTGCAGGTGTCCTCCAGGGTGGTGGGGTGTGGGCAGCGGCTCCAGGGTGGCGGGGATTGCCTGACGTTTTGGCCAATCGGGAAATGGGTCAGACCCACTTCATGATTGGCGGGGAGGAGATTCAGTGTGAAAATAGCGGAAATTTATTTGCTATCATCACAGTGCACTCCGCCCAGAGCCCACCCCTTTTTTAAGGCTATTAGAGCCTCTTGCTCTAATCACGTGCTTCAAAAAACACAGACGGGGTGGTCGGGGGGGGGGGGGGGTGAGGGGTGGGGGACGTCACCCGTGCCCCCT
>BLSH010303913.1:32703-53885 GCA_018402905.1 Glandirana rugosa | reverse complement strand
ACTTGGGGGGGGGGGGGTACTGCACACCCTTAAACCCTGCATTCTCTACATAGCGCACCCCTGAACTCTGTATGTATCACATCCCAGAACTCTGCACATAATGTAATCATGACCTTTGTACATGGCACATCCCTGAACTGTGCACTCTGCATGTAACATACTCCTCGACCCTGCCCCTCTGTACGCAACATACTCCTCGACCATGCCCCTCTGTACGCAGCACGCTCCTCGACCCTGCCCCTCTGTACGCAACACGCTCCTCGACCCTGCCCCTCTGTACGCAACACGCTCCTCGACCCTGCCCCTCTGTACGCAACACGCTCCTCGACCCTGCCCCTCTGTACGCAACACGCTCCTCGACCCTGCCCCTCTGTACGCAACACACTCCTCGACCCCGCACGTAACACACTCCTCGACCCTGCACTCTGTACGTAACACACTCCTCGACCCTGCACTCTGTACGTAACACACTCCTCGACCCTGCACTCTGTACATAACACGCTCCTAAACCATGCACTCTGTACATAACACGCTCCTAAACCATGCACTCTGTACATAACACGCTCCTAAACCATACACTCTGTACATAACACGCTCCTAAACCCTGCACTCTGTACATAACCCACTACTGAACCCTGCAATCTGTACATAACACACTCCCGAACCCTGCAATCTGTACATAACACACTCCCGAACCCTGCAATCTGTGCGTAGAGAACCCTAGATCCAAAAGGCCTTTTGAGGACTACCATACTACTGATATGACCCATGATGAAATGGAGTTTGACACCCCTGCTTTAGTGGGACCACAAAGGTATACAAAAGTACCCATAAGCAGTGCACATTTGTATGCACTTGATGGCCAAATCATGGAAAAACTTTTATTGCTTCTCTTTGTGAAAGACAGTAGCTCTGTCCTCCAAGCTCTGTAGATTAAATTACAAAACAAATATCACAATCATGTACAAAGATTTATTAAGGTCAAATGACTTACCTCCAGTAGACCAGCACTGCAATCAGCAGGACCAGACAGAAGAAGGTCAAGGCAGAGACAACCATTAGCGGAACAATCCACTCCATCTTACTGGAAGAAGGTCGACTCGTCATGCTTGAGTTATGTTCATCTGTTACAACAACAAATACACATGTGAATATAACACTCGCCAGTTCTTATCTACTCATTTGACTTCAAGAAAACCATATTTAGATAAGCAGAGGCTAGCATAGTGCCCCTGCACAATGGTCGAGGTTTCATAATTACCAGGGTCACCACGTGTATGGATTTTTTCACTCTCTTATTTGTGGATGTTCTTAAAATATTAAGACTTCCAAAGGCATACAGGTAGGTTAACTGGCTTATACCAAGATAAGTCCTAGCAAATGTGGGTACTTTTAGGACTGTGGTATGAATGCTAGACTACAAGCCCTAAATCCTTCAGAAGAGGTCTATACAACAGCAAATGGATGTCGCCCGTTAACAGGAAGGCTTCAGTTTTTCCATTCCACCAATCCTTGGGAGTGGCCAAAGACAGATTTTTTTTGGCCGAGATGCATATGCAGTCAAATGTTCCCATTTTATCTTAACTGCACTCCACCAGCTCCCACCATTATCTTCTCCCCAACTACTTTAAATGTATGTGGCATAAACCCAATGAAAGACTCTTTCCACGTTCCCCTTGGAAGAGGGACAACTGGCGATCAAAGAGATTTTACAAAATTTTGGAAAGTCAGTGCAGGCTACAAGAAGCGTTTCAGTGTTTGAGCTTATTAGCTTCCTAGCTGCTACACCCCCTTAAGAAAAGGGTGTTTCTTGAATCATTTAGAGAGTAAGGAAGATACAAAAGGGTGCCACTTTTGAATTCCTTCTGACCCTTTCCAGTTCTAAGGTTGTCTCTGGCTTCACTACTTTTTGAGTCACTGACCCAGAACAAGCATGTAGCAAACCGAGAACATCCGATCCAAAACTAAAAGCCTATAGTTGGGGTTAAAAGAAAAGTTAGCATTAGTAAAAGGCTTACTCTTGGTTACAAGGAAGAATACGGTTTATGTGACTGTTAGGGTTTTAGGGTCAGCTAGTGTTTGGATTACAGGGTGAGGTTACGGAGAGGATTAATATTATGGTTGGCATTAAAGCTAGTGTTGGGTTTAGAAGTGATAAGGTTACACAGACGGTTGGGTTTAGAAGTGATAGGGTTATAGGGATTGGGATTATATGGAGGGTTAGGTTTAGAAGGGATAGG
Organism: Glandirana rugosa; assembly: GCA_018402905.1. Classification (NCBI taxonomy): domain Eukaryota; kingdom Metazoa; phylum Chordata; class Amphibia; order Anura; family Ranidae; genus Glandirana; species Glandirana rugosa. Next base: position 51,645 of record BLSH010303913.1, on the reverse strand, counting down.
GTTTTAGGGATTGGGATTATATGGAGGGTTAGGCTTAGAAGTGATAGGGTTATAGGGATTGGGATTACATGGAGCTCCAGCCTATCAAAGTTAATGTATCAAGCAATGACAGCCTATGTATATCTTTAAGCACAAGTTTCCTTTAATACATTAAGCTCCATATATTCTGGTCTGTGCAGTATAATATGCACAACTGCATGAGATCTAACATTATAGAACCCGGGAGCAGTCTCATTCATAAAACCATGGAGCTGACATTACACAGTGTGATAATTTACAGTGCTGAATGAGAAACTCGATTATAGACCTGTTATGGATTGTCTGCACACTCATTACAGGAAGTTACCAGGTGGCACGCAGCAAGACTGCAGAACTGAAAATAAATGCCAAATGGTGCAAAAATAAGGAGGTTATATGGATTGAGGCTGGTGAGAAAGCAGCAGAGCGGGCAATGGGAAGCAATGAAATGATAGCATAACGTGGGATTGTTCTGCTTGTGAATGTAGGCCAGCTATCAGCAGCTACACCCTGCCCTTTAAAAGATTATTCTTACAGGGGGGCTAATCAGTCAGATGCATTGGGTAACTGACATTTTCTAACTAAGGCAAACGCTCACTTTTAGCCATGACTAAAAATGTAATTAGCGTAGTAATGATATGATGGAATATGACATAGCTCAGTGTGAATGGCAGAAAATGAACATGACAAGAGGAACCCAATATATGTTATGAACATTATATGATCAGAATACATCAGCTGACAGCAGTCCCCAAGAAAGTAAAGCTAAAGGGTCATTCCGCACAGTAATATAACATTATGTGACGGGACAAATGGCAAAATCATTACAGAGTCCTCAGGCTCTCCAACAACTTTCTTAAAGGACAACTCAACCCAAAACTGATATTTCAAATTTCTTTGAACACTTGCAAGTGAAATCGCATGCTGGCATCTTCTACCTGTTAAGAACATCAGCCAAATTAATATGTCAGTTCTAAAACCCACCATTGCCCTACCCTCTTCTACCTTCTGAGCCCATCTATCGGTCATTTAAATCCATGGGGGTGTCTCAATGCCCAGAGGCTTGGAATGCAGGAGAGGGCAGGGAAAGATGTGGAAAGAATGTATCATGAGCAACTATAAAGTGACAATGGGGTGTCATGTCAGTGGGAGGCATGAGAAAAGAATCTGTAAAAGATATATCTATTGTTGGTGAAGATTTGTTTTTTTTTTTACCTCTATTTCTTTTAGGACACAAGTACTGCATGGAAGAATAGAAAAGATGTATTGTGAATGCAAAAATAGATAAAATGAAAGATTTTGAGAGATAGGCAGCTGAAGTTAAATGCCAATCCCGGCGTTCCTTGATACTTCACCATAGCCCCCTTTTCTACTTCCTGAACCTACCCATTGGTCTTTTAATCTGATGAGAGGTTTCCATGGCCAATAAGGAATACGGGGGGGGTAGAACTTCAGCTGCCTATATCTGATTTTCACCGTTTTTTTTACAGGTTTACCATGCACTTCAGTTGACAACAGAGAAACTCAGGTAGGGGCCATTTGTACTTTGATACATGCACTGACTACTGGATTTTTCCAGTCCTTCTCAGAGAGAATGTTCAATGTAGATGTCTGATTGCATTTATATCTTTGTGATATAGAAGTGCTGAATATTATTCTGATGCATTTTACCGCAACAGATGGTTTACGGTCCAAGAGGCTGCTCACCGGCAACTGTGGGGTCTTCCTGGACCCCCAGAGGAGTTCTTTGAAGTTTTGAAATATGGGAGTGTCACTCCAGCTTGTACAGAGCTTTTGAGAGTTTTATTTTGTAACAGCCAACGTGTTATGGGGGCTTAAGAGCAAAAAAAAAAAAGATGATTTGGGCACTTGGATTGGAAAAAAAAGCTGGTGTGATTGCATTTATAGTCATAATATAAATAAAATGTGGCAAAATGTGGCAACTGTTAAACTTCTTGGTAGTATACTAGATGGATGTATGTTGAACCTGTATGTATGTACAATGGAGAATCAGACACATTTTGCCAGTATCGAGAATTTTTTTCTTGGTTTTGGTGTCTTGGGTGTTACCTGGCTGTTCATACTTCATACTCTCTGCAATCGTTGAACAAATGGGATGAATTCAAAAGAAATAAACATGCAAATTGTATGTATTATAAAGTGTAACAGATCACGCTCATCAACTTGGTGAACATCCTATCGATTTCTCTACTGCTTGTACTGGCTTTTAAGGTAGCATTGGGTTATATTGAAAATGTGCTTGTTGCCATGGAAAATATACACAACTTTTTGAGGCAATGTCAAGCCTCCCCAGATCTCCAATCAACAGTAAGAAAACCTTTCAAGCCCTTTTGGGAAGAGTGGAAAAGGTCTAGGTCTAGAAATTACATAAGGGTTTTATGGCTGTCTGTGACCCCAGTGCTGGTGAGTTTCAGTCTACTTGTCCTGGTGACCTCTGTCTCTGGTACAGAGAGTGATGGGTAATCCAAAGTGAATTGTCACCAATCCAGAGATAGAGGGAAATCTTTGAATGGGGCAACTTCATAAGGGAGGATTTCCCTCACTTTGGAGAGATTGATGGCAAAAAAAAAAAGTTTTAAAACTGAATGCAATTTTTACACCGCTGCTGTCTTCTGGATCCCGTGGCGGGTGGCTGCCCTGCTGCTTACTGAACACAAGAGGTTGTTCTCTGGACATGGACCCCATTCAGAGAACACTACAAAGTATTCTCTGATAAAATAAGGTGGAGATTATGACATCACTACCCCTCCTCTCCACTTCGACAATTCAGAGAACACGTTGCATTCATTGAGAAAACACAAACTGTTCCCTTAATGGCACTCATGTTGAGTGAGCAACCTTCTATGTTAACAAGGTAGCAGGGCAGCTGCTCAGCACAGAACCTGGAAGCTAATGAAGATTAGTAGTAGTGTCTACTACAGTAATTTCCAGCTTCCATGGGGATCCCACAGGTATAGCTTACATTTACTTACATTGGTCCAAGCCTGACCAATGTAACTATGTAGAAATTGCAATACCTAGAACTTTGCTTTAAAGTGTAACTAAAGGCAAAACCTTGCTTTTTTTAGTTTTGAATAGCATACTGAGGGATTATAATGCTTGCCAGTTCTTACTGCGGCCTATGCCCCCATTAAAGAGATTCACCCTTTCTATTTGTCCCATTTATCATTTCTGAAAGTGAAAGCAAAATAAAATCCCACATTTTGGGTTGTCCCCAGAAAAGTAATAGAGGGGAATTCTTCCAATGGGGATGCTAGTTCTGGTGACTAAGGGTCCTTTCCCTTAATTTGCATGGGTTTCCTCTCACTTTCTGTTTGGATATGGGACAACAAGTGAAGGTAAATCTCTGCATGGTACACAGATGGCCAAACAAAAATATGATAGGGGTTATAATACCCCCTTACTCTATCCAAAATGGAAAAAAAAGTTTTGCCTATAGTTCTACTTTAAATCTTCCATACTCTTGAAAACCATAAAAAAATATCTAAAAATGTTGGCTTAGTTATACTTTGTTTCTTCATAATGTAACATATACGAAGCACTAGTCCTGAATAGATCTGTAAACTGCCCTATTTTCCATGAGAATTATAATGGGTATTTTCTTGAACTGTCTGTCAAGTATTAGCCTTTTAAATAGCTAAAGGTAGTAAAATGTGGCGCCATGTGCTATTTTTTTTTATGATGCTCTAATGAAAGCTACTTTATTAGTTTTAATAAACAAGGCTGTAAAAGCCATCATCAATTTATAAGGTATATTTAAGGCCCACACCGACAATATTTCTACAAGAGGCTAGACATTATTCACACAGGGAGGGGGTTGGGGAGAAGGAGATGCTAATATATGATCACAGTTCCTATAATACGGCAGTTGTGCAATGCTATAATAAGGTTTTTGCTTTTATCTTAACTCTCGGTTGCTTTTAAATAAAATTACTTTTGTTTTAAACCTTAGATTGCATTTCTGAAATTCGGCAAAAAAGAATGTGAAATCTGCTTAGCACTTGATGGTTTCTTGTTTAGGCATTCCAAAAGGGAGACCCTATTAAGGAACTGGAACCCAATGGCCACACTGACCATAAGCAGTTATCCAGACATAACAAGATACACATTAACAGCCCATTCACAGAGAACGTTTTTGCTGCAAAATTCAATTTTAATCAGAAAAATTCCTGTGCAGTACTGCTTTTTCATCACATGATGCCCTCAGCTTGACAGCAAACATTATTCCAGCCACTTTCTCTGAGCTCAGCCTGTCCCGGACCTCAACCAGCATGTGATTGGTTTATGAAAGAAGCAGCATGAACTTCTTCACAAGTGGTGAGCTCATCGTTCTGTCACTCACTTTATGTTTCTATCGGCATGCTTCCTGTAAGCACATGAATGGACAGGCTCCTCCTGCAGCTTCTCCCTCCCACACTCCAGCCCTGCTGTACAGGGACTACGAGAAACTGTCACCATGTCAAATTCAGATACATAAGCTACTTGCATTTGCAAGGGTTCATGTTGCGCATAGATACCCCATCCAGTCTCATGGGCCCCAGAGTGCTGAAGGCCCTTGCAGTTCCACTAGACCCTATAAAATGAAGCAAATGAGAGCAGAACTTGCTGGCTGCAGAGAAGACATGCGAGACTTGAGTAAAGCAGGATGACCCAGGAAGAGCTGAGAGGTTAATTAAAAGATGGAGTGAAAGTGCTTGAAATGAAAGAGCAATAAGCAGATGAAAGAATACTGAGAACTTTATTAAATGAACCTCAATATGTTACAATACAGAATTCACTGCAAATAGAAAATTCTTACAACTCCATCAGTAGTGACCACATCCCATGTTTCAGCCCCCATTACTATACACTTATTTCATTTTACACCATTGTACACTTATTTCACAGATTCATTGACTTATTTTCTACCATCTCAAGCAATAGATTACAGTTGGTGGTGTTATAAACAGCTTTATTTATATCTTTGGTGAGTCTGCTGTTGAAGACCATCTTAAGATTAGATACATGTATGTAAAAGTGTCACACCTGTACATAATGATATTTAACTTTCATATAACTCTTCCCTATAGGCTATCTGTATGTCAGCTGCAAATAGAGGCAGGAGTTGATAGCTTTCATTTAAGGTGTTACAAGAACAAAGAGTCACCTGTGTATTTGAATACAGAATGCCCACATTACTATTTTAAAGGGTATGCCCAGCCAAACATTTTTTTTCAGTTTTGAATAAAACGGGAAGAATTACAATCTTTTGTTGAGTTGTTACTGCTGTCCGGAGCTTAACAAGAGATTTCCCCCCACGTAGTGTTACGGTGGGAGTAGTTTAGACCAGAAGTGAGGCAACATCTCCTATAGCAACACAGACGGCTATTAGAATATGTGTAAGTGCCAAACCAATGTTGATTTGTTGCAGCTGTTTTACTGGCATAATCATGCCTCAACTTCATCCCTTTCAGTATTAAAGTGTTACTAAACCCACAGCAGTAAAATCAGTCTGAAAGTGCAGCATAGCATGCTTATTATACTCACCGTGGAACTTAAGGGGTTACATGATATTGACATCACACATGTGGGCGTGTATACAGGCTATAGTGGAAATCTCCTCCTACCTGAACTCTCAGCACTGGAGGAACTCTGCAGGTTATCATGTAACTGTGGTATACAGATCATGCAAAAAAGTTATATAGTGGCAGTATTTTAATGTAAAAGGATGATTTATAAGGGCCATGGGGGGGGGGGGGGGATGAACTATTTTCATTTTACTGGGCTTAGTAACACTTTAAGCCCTAATGAAGAAGAGCAGGTTTTGCCCCTGAAATGTGTTGCCAATTTGATTTGATAATTTTATGAATTAAATCATATTTGGAATCTTTCACTGTTGATCTGGCACTCGTGGTGTATCTACATGCTTACAATTACTTTCAGGGTACCCAGCAAAGGGAAACCATGTTCTACATGAGCAGTCTTACCGGAGCATCAAACTCTACTCATTGAATGGTTATGGTCCTTCCACATTCTGGAATGAACGAGCTGTGTAGCCCCAGCACTTCTCTGTTGGATCTTTTTTGGAGCAATAAAAATATGACAGGATGTTTAGCCATCCGCCTTCTAAACCAAAAAAAAATTAAGCAATTTTATTTCTGCCAGTACTGCTGTAAGAGATTTTCCCCTCATGTTCTGTCTGGGGAGACGGTGACAGCATGCGAGAAGAAATCACTCTAACTGAGCCTTGGTCAGTAGTAAAAATTGAACAAGGGTCCTAATCCTTCCCCCCTCTATTCAAAGCAAAACAAACTTTTGGTTAGACATACACTTTAAGGTTAAATATCTTCTAATCTCAGTTTTCTGAAACTTTTACATATTCTTATATGTCACCAAAACCTATTTTACAGATATCAGTGAGTAACGAAGTTTAGTGGCCTTTTAAAGAAAACTGGAGCTCACAAACACGTAGGCTGCCATTCTAGGTCTCTCCTTCTGAAAAGGTTTGGGACACCATGTTAATCCAGCAGCTTCCATGCTTTCTGAGTAACTGACCCAGAAGTAGTATGCACATAGGAAGTTTAGTATGAAAGAATAAGCATTTTCATAAGGTACTTCGCAATAGAAGCCTAGACATTTGGTTTCTTTTAGGTAGTGAAAGCTGTCAAGATATCCCCTATAAAACACCATGAGCAACAGTAGACAGATGTCATGCATGGTTATTTTAATGTAAAAAAATCTAAATGAAAGAAATCAGAATAAAGAATGGTAACCTCGGGTCTTAGAGATGTTAGGGTACTGCAAGTCTGAGCAGTTTGAGGCATGATGGAACTTTTAAATATGTAATTATAACTAAAGGCAGTTTTTTTTTATCTGGATAGAGTTCCTGTAATAGCTGTGTAAGAGGAGATTTAACTTACAATGGAAAAATAACTTCCAACTTCTACAAGACAGGAAATTAAGGGATATCGCTCTAATGAGACACAGATGGCACACATATGGCTTTAGATACATGTTAAAACTTGGAGCTCAATAATATAACTCATAACCAAACCTTTTTATAGCAATTCTAATCCTAAAATGACAACATTGATGGGTGGTGTAGATGGGTATACAGAACACTTTTAGATTTAATCAACCGTCATTTGAGATCTGCTTGAGAAGCTTCTGAGATCCTTCGAAGATGCTTTTGATCTCCCTTTAACCTGACTTTGACTTACGCTTAAGTTACTTTTTCATTCCTGTTAACTTGTATGGAAATTAAAGAAATTCTTAGCTGAACAAATGTCCCTGTACCCAAGTCCTGAATGAAGTAGGCATGCATTTGTCCAAAATGTCAAAATCAGAATGGATTTTGAGTGGTTCTGAGTGCGGCTTAAATATCCCATTTTAGTTGGGGGCTGGGTGTTGGAAGGTAAGGAACTGAATTTCCAGTTTTGCTTTAGAACTCATAAGCTTTAGGGCCTGAAAAAGACACCACTAAAGCATAGAACATGTTAGCAAAATGGAGCTACATTCACTATTATAAAAGGCAGTGGGAGAAGTTTACAAAAAGCAGAAAATGACAAACAGCCCCTATAGGACCCTATACTCTACTTAGCTGATTTGTTAGTAGAAGTGACACCCATTGTTAATGGAAATAAAGAATGAGCCAAAATACATTTTTTTAAGTCTCTGCATATGGTTGCACCAGTGACAAAAAAGGAAATCGATAATGAAATACAATTCACTCTAGGCAACAGTTTTGTAACTGAAATGGCCGTAGAATTAAATACTATATGACAAAAAATTAAAACAGTGATACTAGGCTGATCACACATGCACATAAGGGTAAAAGTCAAAACTGCAGACCAACTTGTGATTAGAAAAAGAAAAAAACAATTTACAAGAACCTACATTGATGAAAATACTTGTCTTCCATAGGGAGTTAGTTATGTTCGATCTAAAAAAAAATCTTGTATAAATGTGTTCTATAGCGCCTTAAAATGACCTGGTGTTTCTACACTGATTGATTGGCTCCTAAATTGAATATGTCCATTCCTGACATTATAAATACAATTTTATATGTTTGTTTCTGACATTATAAATAATTATAAATATATTATAAAGTCACCATCAGGACAAAATACATAATTTTGGATTATTTATGTTTGAAAAGAGGTTCAAAGGGCTGGTTTCCTTCCATTCTATCTCCAAATCTGGATAAATCTAATGTGGTACCTTTTAACCTCCCTGGCGGTAATCCAGAGTGTGGCTCGGGGTGGAATTTCAGTACCATTAGCGGTAACCCCGAGCCACACTCGGGATTGCATCGCTGGTTTCAAGGCAGCGCTACTCACCTTGTCCCCTTCCGTGTCTGCAGGCTGTGTCCGCCCCCGATGACTCTGATGCCGGGCTCCGTTCCCTGCGAGCGTCGTGTCACACGGGGACGGAGACCGGCGGGAAATTCAAAAAGTGAAACACACAGCATACATACAGTACACTGTAATCTTATAGATTACATTACTGTATGATGTCATTTCACATCCCCTTTGTCCCTAGTGGTTTGCCCAGTGACCTGCATGAACTTTTATACTATAAATGTCATTCTTTCTGCCTGGAAACTTGAGAATGTCCATGACAACCAAAAAGTGTTCCTTTATGTCAAAAGCAGTTTTCGATCAGCTAGAAAACACCAATAGTAAATAAGAGTCATTTGCAGAATTGAGTGATACTGATTTTTGGGGAAATTTATCATCAGACACTGAAAGTGACGACAGCGACAATTCTGCAGCTGAGCAAATTTCAGTGTTTTTGGTTTGATTACATTATTGAATACATTTTATTACTATTACGTTATTACTTTTGATAATTATTTTTAGTTATTTATTATATTATAATTTATGATTTCATGCTTCAAACTTTATCATACCCGGGATGTCTACTAGACTCTGGTTTGGACAGATTTAAGTGAGTTATTCCTAAGAATTACAGGCCTACAATATAAAACGCCAAATTTCCATGTAAAATAATGGTACCGCTTTCAGCACCATAAAACTGAAATAATCATACCGCCAGGGAGGTTAATCATCTGTAAACATGCTCCATAGAAACTAGAGAGAAAAAGGCATGAACATATGGGAGAACACCCAGTGTAGTATTCAAGCAATCTGCCCCTTTTTTAACATTTTGTATAGAATAAGAGGTCACTCCTGTCATCATCCAAGAGGCACTGGGACTTTGATATGAGTTTAAACATGGTAGTGAGGGGGCAAAAAAAACCTTTGAAGAGCCCACTGGCTCAGGTTAGGCTGCGCACAAGTCAAGACTATCCACCCTACTGTGGGCACTCCAGCAGGTTACCAGGAAAAGAGACATATATGGAAGGAGCGCCAGACCAAAAGAGAAGAGTTTAAATTCATGTATTGATATTGTGTTTAACATAATATCAATAAATTAATTTGGACTCTTCTCTTTTGGTCTTGCATTCCTTCCATATATGCACTCCTTTCACTTGTGTCCTTGGATTATTCTGCATACACTATGTGACCAACATTTGTGGACATCTGACCACAACACCTATAATAGCTTGTAAGACAGTCCTTTGCAAAATCATGGGCATTATTATTTCTTCTCTCCCCTTGGTGAGCTATAACCGCCTCCACTCCTTTGAGAATGCTTTCCATGATTTTGGAGTCTGTCTGTGGGAATTGAAATGAACATTTTCTAAGGTGGGTACAAATGTTGGAATAAAAAAAAAATATTTTAGAATTTGGTTTCAATTGATCTCAAATGTGTTCAATAAGGTTTGGGGCTTGGTGAAGGCTATTCAAATTCCTTTATTCTAAATTCATCAAACCATTTATTTTTGGAGTTGGTTTTGTGCACTGGTACATGGTCATGCTGGAACAGAAAAGGACCTTCCCCAAAGCTATTGCCACAAGTTTCAAAATGCACTATTGGTCTTCTCCTTCCCTAGGGGTTTCTCCCACCTTCTTCCCTTCTCGTTTGGTTCTCTACATAAGACTCCCTGCTAAGGGCTTTTATTTTCAAGTGTGCCTCCTAAAATGTGCGATACTTTTGCTAAGGATGCCATTTCAGTTTGTTGGGTTGCAAACCTTTTGTTGGTTTTGTACCATGCATGGGTTTACATCCATATGTTGGGAATGTCTATGCTGTCTTATTTTTCTGCAAAAATGAAAAACAACAATTTTACAAAATACACAACTGTTTAAAATATTTTTGTATGCTGTAGCATTAGAGTACGCTTTACTGGAAACGTGTTGACTCAACTTGGAGAGGTTTCAGACATACAGTGTACATCTGAGGGGGTGTCCAAAATACCAAGCCATTGACTCTGATATAAAGCACCCGTGCAAGATCAAGGAAAACCTGCAAACATGGCCTGTTGGGGGGTACTTGAGGACAGGGTTGAGAACCATTGGTGTAAATCATTATAAAGGAAACATTATTTTGTTTTGTTGTTTACGGAGTAATACTTGCAGTGCTACGAATAGCTAGAACAAGATGTTTTTGTAAGACTTTATCTAGATTCTAAGGTCTGCATCTTACAGATAAATCATCTCTACGTGCTAAATCTTTACAAGCACCTATTATATATAATTTGATAAATAACATTTTAGAATGACCATGGGAGTAGCTAGGTAGCAATATGCTGGCCAAACAAATCAGTTCACAATCACAAAGTGAACTGTAACTAAAAGCGGTCATCATTCGGTTACGTATAATAACTGACAGATTTGACCACCATGGATTGAAAGGTTTAAAATACAGCAGGAGTCAATCAAACCATAAAAGATTAAATGGTCATAGCACTGCTTTGATTGTGAAATGCTGGATAGGGAGCATATAAATTAAGATTGCCGATATTAATGTTCAGAAATACGGGATAGGCTTATACAGTTTTCACAGAGGGATTTTGTATTTATGTATGCTCAGTTACAATTGTCAAGAGCAACTTTAGGAAAGCTGCAATGGTTGCTAAAAAAAAAATCCAAAGTAACCAACGAATATTTCCATTCTGTTTTTTTAATCAGCCTAAAAAGACTACAGTAATCACCAACATTACTTTTTTTTTTATTATCCTCCCCAAGTTGCCCAAGGTGGCATTAGGGTTCACCAAGGTCCTCAGTCCACCAGTACTGGGATATTACTGGAAGCACTGCATCACATTCTCCAGATATAGGGCACCTTGCTATATTATGTGTACAAATTTGCAGGTCGTCAAAGGTGACAGAGCGCACACAGTGACCTAGCCCAATGTAGATGCTGAGGGTAACAACGATTCAGTGATTGCACTGAAGGTCCTGCAGCACTGTTCCCAGTTTGAAGAAGTTCTAAGGGCTGTCAGGATCACAAGAATTTTTTTTCTAAAGTAAAGTTTTAGAGAATTTATTAAGTGTAATTATTTACTTATTTGGTACTTTCTTGAGGCATACCTGATAGTATAGTTATGCTATAGTTCCTGCTCCATAAGGATTAATATTTTGGAAGCTGAAGAAAGCTAAATAGAAGCCCAACTTCATAAAATTATTTAAAATGATGTTAAGACCCCTTTCAAACTGAGGCCGTGCTCGCGGTAAAGTGCTGCTCATTTTTGCGGCGCTTTAACGATGTAGGCCGTTAACGGGGCACTTTTAACCCCAAAAAGGGGTTAAAAACTTTTGTGTTGCGACGCTTCCGAAGACATTCATTGCAATGGTCAGTGGCATTTTAGGAGCGCTGTATACAGTGCTCCCAACACGCCCAAAGATACTGCTTGCAGGACTTTTCCGAAAGCCCTGCAAGCGCACCGCCTGGGTGTGAAAACACCCATTGCAGAGAATGGGAGGCAGCTTTCAGGCGCTTTACAGGTGCTATTTCTAGCGCTAAAACGTCTGAAGTGCCTCAGTGTGAAAGGGGTCTAAAGGTTGTTTTTTTTTTTTTTTTAGAACAAACATGTTATAATAACCTGCTATGTGCAATGGTTTTGCACACAGCAGCCCTGATGCTCCTCTTTTCGGGTCCCGTGCCAGCCCTCCAGGCCCCTTTCTCCTGCCCCCATAGCAAGCATCTCGCTATGGGGGCACCCAAGCAGGCTCTCTCCCGAGCTGCTGCTGTGTGTGTCCATTCACACAGAAAATTAAAGTGGCCAGTTGGGTGCTGTATTTAGAGATCAAATCCTGCAAACATCCCTAAAAATTGATAGCTACAACTAGTTAGTCCCCAATGGGACTTAATAGGCAGAATAGGAGATCATATACAAAAGTAGCAAAGTAAAATATACATAGACTTTATTAACATAGAATGATAAAAAAAAAAATGACCAAAAGGTCATAATGGTTACATAGTCAATTAAAAACAATACACATGATGCTATACAATAATTGAGTGAACACACTATCACTCTTAATCCTGGAACATCAGATCGGCCTGTATTGTAGTGTATGGCCCGATCCTTGTGGGTGTTCACAGAATATCTCAAAGCTTTCAGAGCTATATTTATTCCTTCTTTAGGGGAAGAGGAGGGTGCATAAATATTGTTACATCACAAGAAAGTCTGCATTAGCGAGATCCACCGGGGTGTGTCCTGCTGATCCCCCCCACCCCACATACACACACAACGGCCCGTGGAACATGGGAGAAAGGAATTAGATGCACAGCACATCAGCACCAGCAGGGGCCGTGTATACGAGTAAGGAAGTCCAACCACTGTTTTTTTTGTTCATATACTTGCATATGGTGCTCCAGGATCAAGAGTGATAGGGTGTTCGCTCAAGTATTGTACAGCATCATGTGTATTTTCAATTATATATGTAACCATTATAACAATTTTGGTCATTTTTCTATTGTCCTATGTTAATAAAATCTGTACATTTTACTTTATTACTTTTGTGTATATCATCTCCTATTCTGCCTATAGTGTGTAATTGCAGTCTAACTAGTTATAGCGATTCATGCACAGAGTGTGACTCAGCCCCACCCCCGGTCTCTCCTCATTGGCTCACTAGTTGTGAATGACAGCAGTGGAAGCCAATGGCTACCACAGCTGTCTCTGGCAATGAGGATGGAGAAACCCGTAAAAGCTGAGGCTCTCGTTCACATCGCTGGATCGAGATGGGGCTCAGGTAAGTTTTAGGGGGCCTGCAGGCCCTGCTGCACACAGAAGGTTTTTAACCTTCATGCATAGAATGCATTGAAGTAGAAAACCTTGAGCCTTCACCCCCGGTCTCTCCTCATTGGCTCACTAGTTGTGAATGACAGCAGTGGAAGCCAATGACTACCACAGCTTTCCCTGGCAATGAGGATGGAGAAACCAGTGAAAGCTGAGGCTCTCGTTCACATCGCTGGATCGAGATGGGGCTCAGGTAAGTTTTAGGGGGCCTGGGGGCCCTGCTGCACACAGAAGGTTTTTAACCTTCATGCATAGAATGCATTGAAGTAGAAAACCTTGAGCCTTTACAACCAGGTTAAGTCCATCTGCCCCTCCCCACCAAAGTGCCTCAATTTAGGAAAACCTAGAAACATAAAATAGTTACCATAGCAGGTCCCCTTTTTGGGTCACATAAGCCTGCGGAATCCCTGCTACAACTGGCCTAAAGCTGTGGCTACAGGACGAGAATGAGAAGCATCCCACCAATGCCACAGTGAGGAATGACCCTAGTCATCATACTTGACTAGGGTGTAATGTGAGTCCCACAGAAGGACGAGGACAGGCAGATTACTCACCACGCAAAACCCCCCCAAAAATATACATGCAGGTATGTCTGCAGGTTTTGCAAAATTTCAAAAAAAACTTTCCAAAAAATATTGACCTACCAAATGTTTTCTCCTCTTCGTATAACATACTAGCTCAGACATTGCCAGTAGGTAAGACATTAAAGTAAATGTTAGCACAGATCCCTGTTCACGCCAGTTGGATAAAGTTAATTATAAAGCCATACAAATTACTGCACAAAGTCAATGATTAATGGGCATATTTACTACCCGTGAACATTAAAGTGCCTTGCAGTACAGCTCTGCTTAATGTCTGGCCTGAAAATGCATTAATGAGACACTCTGCATTAAAAAAAAACAGTAAAATATGCGGTGGTCAAAATACTTAATATAATAGACACATTAGGTCATTATTATCAAGCTGCAAATGAAAGGGACGAGGCCCCCAACTCCACAGCCAGGTGGTTGTTAAAGATAAACCTTCGGGGTCGCAATGTATAGAATGAAAACAGGGGTCTGTTTTTTTTTTTTAACAAAAGAACTTTAGCTACATAATTAGAATAACTACCTAAATTAATTAGCTTTTACAGGGCCCACACACTTAAAGTTCACCATCTCTCCTTTTCTACCTCTATTATCTGGTAAAATATGTTTTTGACTTTTAAAAGGAAAAGTACAATGGGAGCTTATATTTCACCACAGCACGGTTTATCTAACCTTAAGGTTTGCTATATTTTTAAAAATGTTTTTAATTGCTTGTCCTTTCACATTTTTCTTACTGTAGTCAACTGAAAAGATAAAGGTGGTACACTATGGGCACATCCCCCCCCCCCCCCCCCAGTGGGCTGTTCCTGCATTGCATGGGTTAACAGCTCGTTTTGTCTAGGGATGAAAACATAGCCTATACTCACCCGATCCTTCGGAAAATGGCGCTCCCCCGTGTGGAGTGGTGGATTGTTCCTGACATCCTCACATCCAGAGCTGGTCTATGTGCGTGATGACGTCAGGAACAGCCCACCACATAAAAATGCTTTATCGCGGGGGGTAGTGTAAGGAGCTGAAGGGGCCGGTCTTGCACTGGGAAGATCATAGGATTAGGAGAGTAGATCTTTGCTCTAGACAAAAACAAGCAGTTAGCCTATGTAGTGCAGGCACAGCCCCATTGCATGGGGGGAAAAATTACCTGGAATTTAGCTTTAATGCCCAGAGGTTAATAATGCTTTAATGCCCAGGCCAAATTTAGCAGCATTAACAGGTGTTGGTTAATGCTACAATAACCCTATGATTAATTTACATACCTACTTTTTTTAAATATATTTTTTCAGGACACAAGGTTTAATTTAGTACGCTGTTTAAATAAAACCTTGTTCTGTTTTTATTATTAAGATTACAAATGCAAATAAATGTAATTTTTTTTTAAAAACTTTTTTTTTATGTTTTAATTCACGTAATTTATTTTTATTAATATAATCTTATAATTCCAGTATTAAACATATGGCACTACAGATGAGAACTAAAGCCCAAAGGTGGCAATGTTCATATGCAAGTTGAAGGCTTTTTTTGCAATGAAGCCTCTCTCATTATGTCATGGCTGACATATCAATCATCTGATCGGAAACCATGCTGATTGTTTCCTGGTTGTCTGCAGGGACTCCAGCTGTCAGTGACAGTTGAGATTGAGAGTCACCAGGTTGGTAATTTTATATACAGATGGTGGGTGGGAAAGAGTTAACATATAGACACATTAGAAACAATGGAGTAGGTAAAGTTCCACTATAGGCTGGATGTCAATGGCCCTGGAAGCAGAGCAGGCAGCATTTGGGCCACATTCAGCCAATGATTGGCGTAGGTGCAATGCAGGGGGTCAATGTAACTCAGTGAGGGTGGAGCTGCCCCTTTGTTAGATGGGAAGCAATGCAAAGCTTAGTGCATGCGCTTAGTCCTGGCTCCCCTTTTGACATTTTCCTTCTACCAAAATAATTAAAACGCTGAAAATGCCAGTTGGATGTTATAAAAATGGCAGTTGGATGTTATAAAAAAAGTTTAAAATTACTAAAGAGTTTAGAGATACTAGGAGTTTTAAAGCAATCCTGGTTTAGAAGTCTGCATAAACTCTTAATATATAGCAACAGTATTTTGCTAAAATGCTCTACCTTTGCATTTCTTGAACTCTAGTTAAGTGACTGCCTGAGGCTGAGAGGTGTAATCTGGGAGAATATCTAACATTGCAACTGTGTAGTGCCAGGATTAACATGATTGCTTCATCTGTGAGCCAGCAACCCAACCCAGGAAGTAGATGCTGAACCTGGATGATTCCCGAACAAAGATGGTGCTGTCTTCTGGCATAAGGTGAACATATTATCAGAAAGAGAACTATGTTCTCTGTTAGCAGTGATATTCCCTAAAGTACGCACTGCATAGGATGCATGTAATATGAAAAAATATATTTGATGCCAAGGGTCCACTTTAAAATCCAGATAATAATGTTTGTAAAAACGCTACAGGACATTCTAAAGGCCAAACATTTTGAAACATTTTATTTTATTTATATATTATAATTATAGGGAGAGGTTTTCCTATACAGTGCCGACTTGTTCTGCTCATATTCAATTAAACATTCAATTAAATATCTCTAGTCTTGGGAGAAACATATTTAGAAAAATTATAAAATTGTTTATTACATATTGATTTTTGTGTTTAGTAGCCTTTATAAGAAAAGAAAAAAAAAGTTTAATTTAGCTTACAACACAAATGGATCTGATGGCAAATGAAAAGTCATTGGTCAGATACGTAATTCTTCTATTTGATAGCAAACCTTTCATAGCACTATGGAGAATAAACAGAAAAGACATAAAAAAAAAATATTTGTTCTCTGAGCACTTTATAGTAAAGCCTAGGGGGTGGCTGTTGGATTTCAGTAACAATTGCTGCTCAGGTTTTATAAATGTATTATTCGTTCGTTTCAGAAAAAGCACCAAGGTGCCCTCTACAGGTCAGAGTAAGAAATAGAATTTCCTTCTCTAGACTCTGACGCTCCACTACAATCTATCACTACAGAGGTATGGAGATTAGGCCACAGTACAGAAAAGAAGACGACCAAAAAAATTTAAAAAAATTAAAAACAGTTATTAACCATTAATCTATAAAAAAAAAATATATATATATATCTACAAATTACAGGGACAAAACTGTGCATTAAAGAGAAGCCATAGAGGCCCCTCCCTCACATTTTATTCTATAGTGCAATCTGAGTTGGGGCACTTTTTTTTTTCTTTTTCAATTTACTACAATAAATGTCTTATTAAAACAATGCAGATATTGCATTTATGCCCTAGATTTTTGCTCCCATGACACTGCACATTTTACTTAATGCATTCATGTATTCCTTAAAATTATTAAATGTATTTTTAAATGCAAGGAATGTTAGCACATAAATCTCAATAGCCTTCTTTACAGCAGCACTCTGGCTGGGAGTGGCAGAGTCAGTACTCTTAGCCAATCAGGCTTTGCTGGATGCACAAATGCTGACAAGATTTTTAAAATGAAATCCGGGGACATATTTTATATTTACTAGTAATGGCGGCAATCAGCGACTTATAGCAAGACTGCGATATTTCAGCGGACAAATCGGACACTTAAGGCACACACGATCCAATGGTTGGTGAACAACAGCCTGCTGGCCGATAATCCGATCATGTGTACGCACGATTATACAGCCGATTTCCAATCGTTGTCCAACAGAAGTTGGACGATGAGACTAGAAAACTTGTGTTGGCCAATAAGGAGTTGACGGATAGTTGGCTCGCGTGTACAGAAGTTGACCAACCAAAAGTTGGAAGTCCAAACGCACATGCTCGGAATCCAGGAAGTGTTTGGTCGTGTGACCTGTGTTCATAGTTCACAAATCACATTCACCTGAACTTCCTCGTTTTGTAACACATCACTATGTTTGTTGGCCGATTACTTGCTTCACGTCAGTAAGCTAGACCAGACCACAGTCGCCCAATTTGGACAAAAATTGAACGTTCTGTTGACCAACCATCGGCTCGTGTGTACAAGGCTTAAGTGACACTTTGTGGGAACCAGTGACACTAATAAAGTGATCAGTGCTAAAAATATAAACTGTCACTGTACTAATGACACTGGCTGGGAAGGGCTTAACATCTAGGGCAATCAAAGGGTTAAATGTGTGCCCAACAAGTGTTTTCTCACTGTGAGGGAGGTTGCTTTTACTAAGGGAAGGCACAGATCCCTGTCCCAGCAGCCATGTTATGTGACACACTGTGGCAGTGCAATGCCAGCCAGAGCCATGATAGAATGCCTGCTGCCTGTGAGTTATGATACATTCCATTATGCAAGAGAGACAGGCACAGTGCAATGTAGTCTATTCACAGACCCCCAAAGCACACCTGTGTTGAAGCCTTGAAGGTACTGGCAGCCCCACGATCTGATCCACTTCCCCTCTGTGAGCTCAGCTGCCTCTCTCTGCCTGTCACCACCATTGCTCGCCTCACAGCCTCTCTTTGAGCCCCGGCTACTACTGGGTGGGGAGCGGAACTGAGCAGAGGAAGATTACTCTACTGGGGAAGGCAAGGATATAGGCAGGCAGGCAGCTGGCCGGGACTTGAGCCAAGGCAGAACAACATGAGAGCGGGAATTACACCCCCCCCCCCCCCCCAAGCTAGTAGGAGCAGCAGAGCGAGGGGTGTAATTCAGATTTTTTTTTTTTAATTCTGCAATGACTGTCTTTGAAATGGCTTGGGCCCCTGTTCAAATCCAATCAGACAAAACGGGGACAGATTTGGTC
This sequence comes from Glandirana rugosa, assembly GCA_018402905.1. Taxonomy (NCBI): domain Eukaryota; kingdom Metazoa; phylum Chordata; class Amphibia; order Anura; family Ranidae; genus Glandirana; species Glandirana rugosa. Next base: position 33,125 of record BLSH010303913.1, on the reverse strand, counting down.
CAGGGACAGTGTCCTCAATCCGGAGACTGTCCCCTGAAACTGGGGATGTCTGGTCACCCTAGACAAGGGACATACGTGAAGGAAAGTACAGAAAGATAACTTCACCAGTCTTTTGTTTGCTGCTCATTTGCTGTCCAGTCACATGCTAAGGGGCATGGAGGTGACCTATCCCTCTTCCCAAGTGAAGTCATACACCTGGCTGTGCTGTCTGGCAGGGCTATGTAAATTTCAAGACTGCTGGGACAAAATCAAACACTTTGGCGCGTATATATATAATATATACGCGCCAAAGTGTTTGATTTTGTCCCAGCAGTCTTGAAATTTACATAGCCCTGCCAGACAGCACAGCCAGGTGTATGACTTCATATATATATATATATATATATATATATATATATATATATATATATATATATATATAT
>BLSH010303913.1:21023-32693 GCA_018402905.1 Glandirana rugosa | reverse complement strand
AGATAACTTCACCAGTCTTTTGTTTGCTGCTCATTTGCTGTCCAGTCACATGCTAAGGGGCATGGAGGTGACCTATCCCTCTTCCCAAGTGAAGTCATACACCTGGCTGTGCTGTCTGGCAGGGCTATGTAAATTTCAAGACTGCTGGGACAAAATCAAACACTTTGGCATATATATATATATATATATATGTGTGTTTCACCTAGTATATTTAGTGGATTATATGGCATTAAATGTTTAAATCTCTGACTCAATAAAAGAAAGCTTTATGCTGCGGAGTTTCCATCAGTTAGTGAGGACTAGTAGGCAGAAATAATACTATTTATGGGTCAGTGTTTTGATCTAGAAAATTGAGTGCTTTGCTTTAAAAGCCCAGTAGGTGGTCATTCTGTTCTCTTACAGGCCAACCATGTATATCTGGCTTTTCTCTTTAAATAGAGCATTTCTCTTTTTTAAATGCCCATGTGTCAGTGAAGATGACCCACTAATTAATGTGGGCTCTTGATAACAGGGAAAATAACCATTGTTCTGTTATGACAATGTGGCATTAAATCAGTTGTTAAAGAAAGTGGCACTAAATGTCATTACCATGAATCGCAGAGGATTTTCTGAACTTGATGAAAATGGAAAACCCTTGGAACTAAAACCAATTGACTTTTCTCCTAGCTCTGATAAGTAGCTACTAGACCAGCTTGGACCAATGTAACTATGTATATACCATACCTGACCAATGTACCTGGAAGCTAGAAATCACTGAAGTACTCAATGATACTCTCCAGTGATCTCTGCTTGCTTCCAGGTCCTGTGCTGCATTGCGAATACAGGGGGTTGGCCACTTGGCACATACGCCATTCAATGTTTGCATTTTCTAAAAGAATGAAAAGAATTCTCTGACGGAATGAGGTGAAGAGTGTGATGTCAACGCCCCGCCTCTCCACCTCATCCAGTCACAGAATGCTTTGCATTCATTCAGAGAAAGGCATAGCATTATCAGAATGGCACCCGTGCTGAGTGGCTGACCTCCTGTATTCACAATGCATCAGGCTGGCCGCTCAGCAAGGGACGCAGAAACAAGTGGAGATCACTGGAGTAGTGGTGCCCACTACAGGGATTTCCAGCTTCCATGATCATCGACCAGGAATGGTATATACATAGTTAAATCGCTCCAAGCTGGACCAATGTAAATTATACCAATACCTGGAATTATTCTTTAAGTCTGAAGTAAAGGTCCAGTCTACTGCTGCCTGTTGGTTTAAAGGAGAAGTAGGGCAAAGCTCTTTTGGCCCTACTTCTCCTGTGGGTCACAGGAGTACACTTAGTTCTGCACTCCTGTGACCCATATTTAGTCCACAGAGGGCTAAATTCTGCTGTTGGCTGATGTCACTTAATCGGTCCAGACTCTGAATCGATCCCGACTTTAATCTTGGGATCCACTCATATGCTAGGACTGGCAGCTGGCTCAGTCTGACCCAGCTGCTCCCATCCCCACCACAGCCCAACACTCCAGTGAGCACTGGAGGGCAGAGCAGAGAGCCGGTGATTGGCAGTCATCGGCTCTCTGCTTACTGAAGATCGCTCAGTTCTTGGTTGAGAGGAGACAGGAGACAAATGCAGCATCGGAGCGATGGTGCATTCACCTAGGTGAGTATAAATGTTTGTTTTATTTAAATCCCAAACTTCTCTTTTAATTATCCTCTAGCTGCTGTTATCTGAGGGGGTGCCAATGGTACCCTAGCAAATTCCACCTTTCCACCACAGGCATTATAAGGGTGTGTCTCTCTGTCTTTGTTTGTATTGTGAATTTATGTTAAATTTTGGAGAATGCAGAAGAAGCGAGTCCCCATGGTAGAAGGTAGCAGAGCCAATTGGGAAGATCTTGCTGCTCAAGTGGCCAAGAAGAAGTCCATATCAAATTACTTATGACACACACAATCTATTTTGGGTAGGCTGACCCCTTTAAAATGGAATTCACCAATTATTGCTCATTTCCCTGTCCTACCAAAATCAAGACAATTGAAAATGGAATTAAAGCCTCTCTTGCTGTTTTAGGGAACAGGTACAATTCCAGAGAAAAAAAGTCTGGCTGCTGTTTTGTGAATCTGACATCAGAGTGCTGAGATTGATAACCTGTTCTCATTCATCTCTATGAATAAATCACATCTACGGATAAACTAATAGAAAAGTATTATATACTATATTTATGTGCAGTGTACGCACTCTCTGGCTGGACGCTCCTTTTCTGTAAAGTTGCTGATTGTCTGAAAGTTGACCTCTGTAGCTCATAAGCGTTTCAACAATATTTCAGCATTAAAATGATGTATCTCTCTGCATTAAAGATTCTAATGACAAAGTAGAAAATAAATGGCTGGACAGTCACCAGAACACAGTGCATTTCCTCCCAATGAAAACATCTATTATGCTTTGTTTAAAGTCTCTGTGCGCTGCACCTGGGTTCATAATTCCCCTATTTTCTGCAGGAGGCGGCGCAGAGCCATCAGATTCAATATAACTGAGTGCTCCAATACATTGCCGAGTGGCCAAGTGTTCAAAGAGGTCCAACGTCTTCAGATCAACAATACTTATTTGTACATCTATTACTCAACAATTAGGGGTTATGATATTATCAGAGAAAATTCTACATTTTCCTATGCGTGCCACTGCTCCTCTAAGCTAAGAAATTAGCTCCCATGATATCTTGACAAATGTTATCTCCTATTTCCAATAGGACGTTCTCCAGCACTCAGCCCACTGGGCAGAAAGGGGGACCTATTTATAAGACTCAGCCCTACTGGGCAGAAAAGGGGGCCTATTTATAAGACTCAGCCCTACTGGGCAGAAAAGGGGGCCTATTTATAAGTCTCAGCCCACTGGGCAGAAAAGGGGACCTATTTAGAAGACTCAGCCCACTGGGCAGAAAAGGGGACCTATTTATAAGACGCAGCCCACTGGACAGAAAAGGGGACCTATTTATAAGTCTCAGCCCACTGGGCAGAAAAGGGGACCTATTTATAAGTCTCAGCCCACTGGGCAGAAAAGGGGACCTATTTATAAGTCTCAGCCCACTGGGCAGAAAAGGGGACCTATTTAGAAGACTCAGCCCACTGGGCAGAAAAGGGGACCTATTTATAAGACTCAGCCCACTGGGCAGAAAAGGGGACCTATTTAGAAGACTCAGCCCACTGGGCAGAAAAGGGGACCTATTTAGAAGACTCAGCCCACTGGGCAGAAAAGGGGACCTATTTATAAGACTCAGCCCACTGGGCAGAAAAGGGGACCTATTTATAAGACTCAGCCCCACTGGGCAGAAAAGGGGACATAATTATAAGAGGCACAGTCATGGTTGAACAGGGCCTTCCCCACATGGTTACCACAAAGATAAAAGTGTACAGTTGTCTAAAGGTCTTTGTATGCTGCAACAACAACAGTACCCTTCACTGGGAAGACCTGAACTCAATAATTCGGTGAAGGGTCCATATACTTTATACTGTGTATCTTTAAATTGATCAAGTGGGTGACATTGTTCCAGCCTGTAGTAAGTGTTACCTTTTTGTTGGTGTTTACACTAAACCCAAGGCTGGTAAAGGATCCTGAAAGGAATAACCATTTACTGACATCTGTTAGAAATACTCAATTTTTCACACATTATACAAAAGTATTAACAAGACACCATTGCAAATAATCCAAGTCACGTACACAAAAAAACCCAAAATTTTGCAAATGCATGACAAAGCTATGTTCTTTTCATATAAGAGATGATGTTCAACATTAGATAAGAACCCCACCTATGAGTAATTTGGTTTCGATTTATGGGAGATCCTGAAACCTTGTAATTAAAACTATAATAAACATCAAAGCCTCTTTGTGAACATTATAAATCTCCATCATATTTTTGGTCCCTTGCTGATTCCAGAGGTGAACCTGAAAGAATTGTATTCAGCCAGTAATCCTCCAGCACAGCGTAAAAAAGGGAGGATCTTAGCAAAACTTTGAAGGTAATTATGCATTTATAAAATTTTTATTTAATCGCCCTTTACAAAACTAAAGAAGTGCTGTGCAGAGCAGGATGAAAATTGCTCCCAAACCAAGAAGAATCAGCACAAGGGACACATCATACTAAATGTAAGTTATCTCCCTTGTGCTGATTTTTATGTTGACAATTTATGTTAAATTTATAAAAAACATTCTACACTGTTGTGATACACCAAGTGTTTTGTATCTATATTCCAAGCTTTTTGAGTCAATATTTCCTATATGATATACACTATGTCAAAAGTATTGGTACGCCTGCCTTTACATGCACATGAACTGGCATCCCAGTCTTAGTCTGTAGGGTTCAATATTGAATTGGCCCACCCTTTGCAGCTATAACAGCTTCAACTCTTCTGGGAAGGCTGTCCACAAGGTTTAGGAGTGTGTCTATGGGAATGTTTTCCAGAAGCGCATTTGTGAGGTCAAGCACTGATATTGGATGAGAAGGCCTGGCTCGCAGTCTCTGCTCTAATTCATCCCAAAGGTGTTCTATCGGGTTGAGGTCAGGGCTCTGTGCAGGCCAGTCCAGTCCCTCCGTGCCAAACTCATTCATCCATGTCTTTATGGACCTTGTGCGTGTAAAGGCAGGTGCCCAAATACTTTTGACAATATAGTGTATGTTCAAACTATGGGCCTCAATATTGGACATATTTTTGGTATTTTGTTTACTTCTTTTTTTTTAGTACCAAACAGGGGAAAAACCTTTCCTAACATAAAAATATAAGGTTTCATTCTTGTTTGTGTCTCCACTGGGGAGATTGTCCATGCTTTTCTTTCCTTTCACCAGAAGTAAATTGAGGAAAATCTCCTCAATAGTTACAAAGATAATCAAACCTGGCAACATTTTAAAGCTTGATTCCAGGAATTCAGCTCCTTTGTAAAAAGTGAAGGCACGCTATGAGTTAAGTCCAATGAGGTGCATGCCATCTCCTGAGCTTATCTCTTATTAATATCTGACAGGTTTATAGATTTCCTGAAAGATGGCTCTTGCTGTATTACTGGGAGCCTGACACTGATCCTTCAGGTCTCTGAATCTTCAACAGTATAGTCGCAGCAGCTGCCCTCCCCTCCTCCTGCCCAATCACAGAAGCCTTTGTATTATGTGAACTCATTCACAAAGTACAAAGGTTTCTCTGAATGGGCATCATAGCGGAAGGGGGGGCATAGCTCCTATGTGTGCCTCCCTCCCCTCTCTCCCACAGCCCTGAGTGTCTTGTGTATCCTCTGGCAGAGCCATAAACCCCTCACATATAAATAATATAGAGAAGTTCAAGAAATGTTATGCATCTACTTGGACTTAACTTATAGTTTTCCTGCACTTTTTACAAATAGCTGAATTCTTGGAATTCAACTTTAACTTCACAAATGGGAAAATGTGTTCCTATGCCTAGGCATAGGTTTTGGCTGGAATTCAACTATAAAGCAAAATCAAAAAGGGAATGTTCTTACTGCTTTAACACTTTCCAAACCTCTTCAAAGATAAGTACAATTTCTGTTATAGAGCAATGATGAAAGTTTATTAACACTTGTGTTGTTTGGTATGTAAAAGTTTACAAGTTATAAATAAATGGTATTAATTTATCCACAAGTCTCAGAAACCTGACAATTATTTTTAAAAAATGAGTAAAAAGACTAAAAATACAAACGTTGGCCACATGTCCACCTTTGCATGTGATATCATTCTTCTATGGCTTTTGTTAATAAAACAAATGATTTCTGATAGGCTGATGTGGGTCACAGTGTTATGGGCACTGGTTTATGTCTTTATAAAGGCTCAGTCCACCCAAAACGTATATTGATAAAAGCTGGAGAATTAAACCACCGGACAATTACTTGTATATCTAGGGACTTTATCGATTGGTGATATCTATGGGATTTAATTTCTGGGTCTACAAATCTTCTGCAGCCTTTAAAATGGTTCTGATTGGGTTATACTAATAACAAGCAAAGATGGTCAGGGCACCAAAAACTCCCAGCTGGACAGGAACAGAGTGGGGAATTAAGGCAGGGAGGTCTCTCTGTTGACATATCCAGGATGCATAAGAACCTGGGGGTTGACTCCACCCACCAGACTGAATTTTGGTGGACATACTATTTAAGCAAATACATACTGTATTTAAGTGTGAGGCACTTCTGTAAACTGAACACTTTCAACTTCTATTACCAACATGTTTTTTTTTTTTTTAGCATCGTGGCCAAGTAGTTGGTATTTATATCTAAGTCTAGGGTCCAGGATCAATTTCCACAAAGTTTCAATTCTCCCCATGCTCAAATGGGTTCCTTCCAAAAGCATACTGGTAGCTGAACTGTCTTTTTACCATGTTAAATTGTATGCCCATGTGTATTCACAATGTTCGATTGTTATGGTATCTAGGACAAGGACTGAGCAATTTAGAAGGAGCTGCATAATAGGTCAGTACTTTTCTGCATGTACAGGCTTAAAATGGACCACTAAAGTGTGTGCAAAGCTGAAAACCATCAAGATCTGAGGGATCCTTAACATAAACCATCATTTGAAAGTCACATATTTACAAAACCCTTAGTTTAACCTACTCAACCCAAAAACAGAGTCAATGAAAAAAAACTGGAATGTACCCATCGCATATAAGTAAAAAAAAAAAACAATCAGAGATTCAGAAAACTTAAGACACAAAAAGGAAAAAAAAGGAGTGAGCAATGTTAAGAGACAGAACGGTGAGGTTAGTTCTATGTACAGGAATTCTGATCAAAGGTTAGTTTCTATGTACAGGAGTTCTGACCAAAGGAAACATTCTTTCAGTAAGAAAAGTCAATAGATTAAGGACACAGGAGATACTGGATAAGCCTCGTAGACCATAGAGCTAGTCACCAACCTGGGTAAACCGTGATGAGTCTGTTGTCCGAGTCTTTGCCACCTTTTGTCGAAACATATGAAGTTTGATCCAGATTGTAATCTTCTGTGGACGGCACTGTGGTTTGTGGAGGGATCTCCTGAGTCCCAGCAGGTACGTCCCTGCCATCTATTAAAGAAGTATTTTGTTTGTTCTCTGGGTCAGTCAAAGTTTCATTGGTGCCAGTGTCCTGCAAATCACCAGTGCTGGCGGTAGTTGGGGTGGACTCAGTTTGGTTTTGTGCCTCCGAAGAGTGTGTGGCTATACTTTTCTCTTTTTTCTCATTGTCCTTTTCACCCTCCTCCTCCTGCTCACGCTCACCCTCTTCCCCCTCTCCTTTCTCATCTTTATCCCCATCTTCCGTCCCCTCGCTGGTTTTCGTGGGAGAGGCATCACTGTCAGGTCCTGTAGATGGCAAAGGTTCAGTGGTAGAAACAACAGGCTTTGCAGCTTGTTTGCTGGCAGAGGAGGAAGTAGGGAGGCGAGTGGGCCACACAGTGCTAGGAAAAGAAGGTAAACCACCACCACTAAACCCAAGACCCGCAAGCAAAGTACTGGTCACCACAGAGGCCACCGTAGCTTGGCTCCCACTGGAAGAGGGACCCATCCCGGTAGCCATGGAAACAAAGGAAAAGGGGATGCCTGAGGAAGTCCAGGTAGATGATCCCGAACTGATTGGAGCCATGTCAGCAGAAGAAGCAGGAGAAGCAGTAGGCTTTTAGAGAAAAGATCAAAGAAGAAAGTCAGTACAGTACCTGAAATCATACTTCTATACAGTTTCCAGATTAATGGCTTTTCCCAAACACTCTCATTCTGTGTTGAAAACAAAACAAGTCACCATAGAAACTGCTGGCTTTTTGTAATTTAATTTAAACAGAAGAGACACCTCTCATCAAACTTTCATCCCAAGGGCCCGATTACCACAATAAAGTTATTGCAGCCTAAGCAGTATGTTATCACGCTGGCTGCTCTGACACAAATGTACAGATGCATTGGAAGCCACTGTATCTTTCCAGGCATGAGGAAGCTTTCAATGACCCTGAAAGTACAATGACACAGTAGGCTAGCAATAATGAATAGATGTGCCCAGGAGCCTTCAGTCAATGCAAAAAGTTTGGACACCTCTGACCAAATTAGAGTTGTTTTGTTGACTTTGTAAGTAAAACGTTAACATTGCAGCTGCAGGGAACAATGTAAAAAAGCAATTCCAGGCAAAAGTGAGAGAGTTCATTATGCTATTAAATGTATCTAAACCCAAGAACAAAAATGTAAGATATTGCAGCTTACCAATCCTAAGATGTGATGGCTGCATTACTTTTCTTTTCCTTTAATTTCACCTGGCAACCCTGCCACTAACACATTTCCTGAATAAGGGGACAATGCTCACTCATTGTACTGTATCTATGCGGTGGTTCTCAACTCCTGTCCTCAGGACCCACCAACAGGCCAGATTTTAAGTATTACCTTGGGGAGATGCAGAGTAGAATACTGCAATAACTGAGCAGCAAATGATATCACCTGTGATGCATTTCAGTTATCCTGAAAACCTGGCCTGTTAGTGGGTCCCAAGGACAGGAGTTGAGAACCACTGCTGTAGAATAATCCAAGTTTGCACAATCCTTGTTTTGACTACAGGATATTTCCCCATCTCCTCCCCTCCATGCCATAAAGACTAATCATCTGTAAAGGTGGGTACAGGCAGATCAAAATGTGGCTGGTTGCGCAGGGACCATGCAAACTCTGATCTGTGCTTCTCCCCTCTGATCGAAAAAAGTCATTGATAGATCGACAAATCGACTGCAGCTATTGATCAGTGTATTCTGACAGCAGAGACTGCCTGCTGTCAGAACACAATTTAGCAGTGGGGAGGATTCCTCCATCCACACAAGTGAGGTCTGTTAGTTTTTTTAACTGAAAAAAAAAAAACAAAACAAAAACAAAACACAAAACTTGCCGTGTATACCAAGCTTAAAGCATAACTCCACTTTTGTTGAGGAAAAAACATATTCCTCTGGGTGATATCTGTACATTGTAAGGATTATAACAACATTTGTTGCAGATTCCTACCTTTTGTTATCCTGAATAAATCACGGTTTGTTCCTCTGTGCTGAGTGGGTCTAATGGGAGTGGTTTCATAATTATCAGTCAGCTGTGCAGCTGCAGAGCACTAATGAGGAAAGTTACTGGGCCTGCATCACTTAAGACATGATTTCCTATTGGAAATATCTCACCAAACATGACATTTTTGTTGCAGGGGATGCCTAAAATCTGACTTGTATCTTAGTGCAGCCTTCTGGGAAAATTGGTGAGCCAATCAGATAAGCAGGAAATTATGTTTCTGGGGGGCGTTCTGTACATATTCTGTAGCTATATTGCATTGCTTTTATAGAACATTACAGAGCTGTAGATTGAAAAGGAAAGGTCATTTTTAATAACATTCAATTACAATAGGACTTGTGTTGCAATTGTACACGCTATATTTTTTTCTTTATTTGCACGAAAGTGGAGTTACCCTTTAAGTCCATACTGAGACGTTGAAAGCTCACTTGATTTCTAGCAGGATCAACATTTTTTTTGCTTATGAAAAAGATATAACAAAGTACTTCCAATGGCATTGGAACTGTGTTCCAGGATCATTTAAAAAAAGCAAACAAAATGGGGATGGACAAGTTGCACTACAGCTATACCCGGATTCAAACTTCAACTACTCAGCAGGTAGGCTATGCTCACTGTATGCATTTTATTTTAAACTTTTGCTGGAGTGTGCCTTTCTTTAGGCATTAAACTTATATGTACACTTACTATTATCAAATATTGAAAATCTTTACACGCCCAAGACTTTCCCAATTCTGCATCTACTAGGTCCTTTCAAGAATAGAATATTTCCCTTGAAACTTGCAAATCATTAGACAGGTATATGCATAACCACCTCTCTGTCTGCTTTAACACCTATGTATCTTACTAGATATTCTACTGCTGTTGAGCAGATAAAGGTGTTATTTGCAAACAGATGATCTGCTTTAAAGGGAGTGTTATAAAAGTTATGTGACATATATATATATATACACACACACACACTGTAAGAAAGCACACAGGAGGGCGCAAATGCCTAGTGCATTTCCAAAGGTTTATTGAGGTGAATAACAAACAGCCAAATCAATACTTACAAAAATAGAAAAATTGTAAGCATTGTAATACACCAAATCATGATCAAGTGTGGGTGTCTTGTGGCCTGACCTGATGCACCACTGAGTTAGCAAGTTGACGCATTTCGGGGGACGCACCCTCTTCCTCAAGCGCTCTGATTCGGCTGTTTGTTCTCTATATCAGTAAACCTTTGGTAATGCATTAGGCATTTGTGCCATCCTGTGTGCTTTCTTAGTTATCTACTAGATTCCCACATCTGAGGAGGGCTGCACTGACGAATCATACCAGAAGACCTCTTTTACACTTGACTATTGACGGTTCGTAACGCAAACGTGGGCATAACTTTCTTTTTATTACCTTACATAGGTCACTCATATTTCACATGTTGGTTAAAGGATAAGTTCACCTTTGGGAACATGTTACATGCTCTCAATGCTGCAGCCACTGCCCGATCCCACCCCCCCCCCCCCTCACCAACTGTCACTTTTAAAAATCAGCGCAGCTGTGCGGGGCTCCACCCACACGGCCACGTCACTCATTCACACAGCTGTGTGTGAGAATGAACTACAAGCCCCGACAGCCTGTCGGCTTGTAGTTCTCCATGAACTACCATGGCTCTGTGGAGCATTGTGGTAGTTCAATAATTATTCCTGTCAGATTGTATCTGTTTGCTCGTACGGGTAATACACGCACACAGTTACACAGAAAGATCTGCAGGAGACCTGCATGGCACCAATGATCTGCTGATTGCACATTTTTTACCTTTAAAGCTCACCTTTCGTAACTATATTCAGGGTGTAACATGCAACTTTAGGACCGCCCCCCCATCTCAATCCGCTTCGCAGATGTTGGGTGGTAGTTCATTGACTGATTGTACGGGCTGACAGCTCACAGTAACAGTCTGCAGGTGATCTGCATGGCACCAATTTTATTTTTTTTTCAGACAAAAAAAAAAAAAGTACATGCATGTTTTTTTTACCTGCAAAAAAATGCGTGCACATTACTTTTTTAAAAAAAAATGAAATTATCCTTTAACGCTTCTCTATGGTAACTCCTTTTTTGTTTGCAGGTAAATAATGGATTCCAAGCAGAAGCAACGGTCCGTCCTTGACGATGGAGGCTGCAGGCTGTCTGACATCCACAGAGGGCTACAGAATGTTTACGGAGATGACACCATTTAAACCTTGCCATCATTTTGTGCACATTGCTCTTGTCAATGTGTCATCTCCATAAAGATGCTGTAGTCTTCTGTGGATGTCAGAAAGCCTGCATCCCTCCTTGGCCAAAAAATCAATGACGGCAGGTTGCTTATGCTTGGAATCCATCATTTACCTGCAATTAAAAAAACAAACAAAAAAAAAGAAGAGGAGTTACTACAGAGGAAGAGTTACTCTACCAATCTGTGAAATTGAATGACCTCTAAGTTAAAGGGGTTGTAAAGTCTGAAGGGGTTTTACCTTAATGCATTAAGATAAAAAGCCTTCTGTGTGCAGTAGCCCCCCCCAATACTTACTTGAGTTCCATCATTGTCCCTACCTTGAGTTCATTCATAACCCCCCCCGATGACGTGTGTCTTCCGAAAAATAGAATTACGTAATTCCATTTTGGGGAAGTCTGAAATGTT
>BLSH010303913.1:6379-19028 GCA_018402905.1 Glandirana rugosa | reverse complement strand
CCCCCCCCCCCCCCCCCCCCCCCCCCCCCCCCCCCCCCCCCCCCCCCCACCAAATGATGGCTTAGTAATAGTATTTGTTCAGTGGTGTAGATGGCTGCTAGCACTAGGTTTGCCAACGGACAGGTCCCCCAGTTGCCACCAAAATGGTGCCACTAGAGGAAAAGTCACACATTAATTATATTCTTGAGGAGATTGTGGGGGATCGTATGAAGGCTCTACATGCCGAGTAATGGGAATCGCATCCCAATGCACTATGCTCTCCAGAGCAAACCAGATTTCTACTTTTATCAATTTAGAGCTGTCAAAACAGTAAATTATTTTGTTTATTGGCAATCATGAGCTACAGTACTTAAATACTCGTGATCCCTACACCTTGCGTAGATCATCTTTCTATGTATTTTCACAGCTCTCAGTCCCCAGTGTGCACATATACATATGCTAACGTGCGCATTAAATATCGACTGCTGTCAACTCTGAGCACCTTAAAATGTCACTAAACCCACATAAAAAAAAAACTATCAATAAATGGTGTATTGCATGCTTTTCATACTAACTTGATCCTGCTGTCCTCTGTCTCCCCTTCTGTTTATGTTTATGAACCCAATTCAGCTAGGGAATTTGCAGGGCAGTGTTGACAGCTCTGCACATGCTCAGTTTTCAGTGAGGCTCTATGCTGAGAATCTCCTACCTATCACACCTGAGCAGCCCATGGGACTATAAAAGTCACACATGTGGGTGGTAAATGACAGCCCACTCCCTTTTTCTCCACCATGCCCTCTAACCAGGTAAACACAATGGAGGTGGTATATTACATGTACGGAGGCTTCACCTCCCTGCCCACACCATGTTATTGCCAAAAATATATATATATTTTATTTTGAATATATATTTTTATGACAATTTAAAACCGTTTGATATTATTAATTTTTACTCAGTATTCCAAAAGCGATTTTTTTTTTCCTGAACATGTGACCAGCAGCAGAGCACTACAAGCTCCTCCTGCTTATGTTTCCCTGCAGACCGGCTGGGGAAGAGTTAGGTAATGTGACAGCTGGATATTGATTAGAAAATAGGTACTTAGATGTAAATTAAACTGTGTGTTTAGTATCAATTTAAGCATGACTATGGCTTGTTATTAACGGCTGTGTCACCGGAAAGGGATCAAGGGTTGTTAAAGGAATCTCAGCTGGTGACTATTGTCATTTCACAGTGGTCATCCCAGCAAAAGCAGCATTTAAAAAGAAAAAATAACTCTTCTGAAAAGAACTGCTCCAGCCATAAAGAATAGAATACTACTAGACATGAATGATTTCTCAGTTTTTCTGTAGGGCTAGGTTTGGTCCTTCATTGATTTTTTTTTCCCTGTTGTCCAGCCCTGCAGGGATACCTCCCTTCTCTATGGTACTATGCCAGCCCATTGCTTGGGTTTGTTGTCATAGGTACAAGGTGACAGGCACCCTCTGGTGAAATCTCTGTATAGGTTCACGGAAAAACAAAAAGCTGCAGGGCTCACTAAGGGCTTGTTCACACTTGTGTAGAAAGTTGCATAAGAAAAATGTATCTTTCTGTAAGGGAACACAGAAAACAATGGCTGTGTACCCCGTGTGCACTGCCACACAGCTGTCAGCTGTGGGGCGGAGCAGTGCAGGAAAAGTGAAACGCAGCTGGATTTTTTCTGCAACGCTCTGCGGGTCACTGTGTGACCCTGTATTTTTATGCAGCTGAGCAGCCAGGCACAGAAATGAATGGAATGTTACCATGTAACAATACATTAAAGTGTTTGTTACCCTAAAAAAAAAAAAAAAAAATGGATCTGGTTCCTTTAAAGCATGTTATACAGTACAGTGTTTGTGCTGTGTCATTTGGCCCCCTTTATCACCTGCAATACCTGGCTGATCCTGCCTGGCTCTGCCCTCCCCCCCTGTAGACTGACCACGGTATATCATGGCTGCTGAGCCCTGACACCGTGATCAGTTTACGTGCCTCTGTCATCTGCAGCTCTCCTGTGTCGTCCTCCCCCCTCCCCTTACTGCCTGTCAGCTCTGTCAGGGCCTGCACCCTCCTCCTGCTACTGAAACTAGTAATGCTTTTAATAACCCTGTTTGTTTCCTAATCTTGTGAGCCCCTGTCTCTGTGTTTTATTAAACAATGCCGTCTATACCTTATTTCAGAGCCCCACTCCTCTCTCCACCCAAATAAAACAGCGTAGGGCGCTCTAGAGAACATGACTGACCAAAGATAATGTCTGCAGTGTGGAATGGATGCAAATCAGGCAAATAGATGTCTCAGGACACTTGGGCAGCACGTCAAGAGTACAGCAGATCTTTGGTAAAGACAAAATAAACAAAAGGCGCCTCTAAGTGCAGTATAAAAAGATTACAAATTAAAGTCTTTTTATTCTGCACTTAGAGGCGCCTTTTATTTGTTTTGTCCTCTCTCCTCCTGACTGAAGTCAGCAGGGGATTTTTGGCCCTTCCCGATCTAGCTCTCAGATCAGGAGAGGGGAGAGCCGGCCGGTCACGTGAGCACCGCTCTGAAATAAGGTATAGATGGCATTTTTTTTTTATAAAACACAAAGACAGGGGCACACAGGATTATACAAAGTGGCTTAACAACACTTTAAAGTTTGGGGAAAAAAGGGGAAACAGCCCCCGTTTGCCGGCAGCTGCTATTAGTACCCATAGAGAAAAAGGAACATCTTTCTCAGGGGGTAGTGTGAATCTACCCCAAAATAGAATTACGAACGTAGGCGCAAACTAAACCCTACACCATTCAAACCAAAAATGAGAAAACCATTTCAGACCAATTTAGCCCAATGCTGTGAGCCACTGACTACAAAGCAGTAACATGGACATGGAATACTCAGAGTGCTAGTTGAATAGAAGATTGTTTAATGATATAATTTGCAGGCACTACGTAAATGGCAACAATAAACTTCTCATATTTGGTCTGTTAAATACTCCATGAAAAGTGTTTTGTTAGATCAGTTTAACAAGTCCAAAAACATATTGGTTGGTCATGTCAGAAATTTAGGACTGTCCTGAGCACACTTCCTATGTTATCTCAAGGAGTGTAGTTAGTATTCCTAGTTAAGGAATGAAGAGTAATAAGTCCCACTCCAAAAAAGCTTGTCTCGGGTTTTATCAATTCAGTTATCCACAAAGCATTGCATACACAGATATCGCCATCCACTGACCACAATTCTCAAATGTGGTTGACCACAACTAGCTTGCTCACAGGAATAACAAGCCAACTGAACAAGACAAGAACAGTAAAACAAAATTAGGAAGTGCGGTCGTCTAGCGGAGATACACTATATTACCAAAAGTATTGGGACGCCTGCCTTTACACACACATTAACTTTAATGGTATCCCAGTTTTAGTCCGTAGGGATCGTTATGGAGTTGGCCCGCCCTTTGCCGCTATAACCGCTTCAACTCTTCTGGGAATGCTGTGCACAAGGTTTAGGAGAGTGTTTATGGCAGTGTTTGACCATTCTTCCAGAAGTGCATTTGTGAGGTCAGGCACTGATGTCGAGAAGGCCTAGTTCACAGTCTCTGCTCTAATTCATCCCAAAGGTGTTCTATGGGGTTGAAGTCAGGACTTTGTGCAGGCCAGTCAAGTTCCTCCACCCCAAACTCGCTCATTCATGTCTTTATGAACCTTACTTTGTGCATTGGTCCAAATCATTTGGTGGAGAGGGGATTATGGTGTGGGGTTGTTTTTCAAGGGTTGGGCTTGGCCCCTCAGTTCCAGTGAAGGGAACTCTTAAGGCGTCAGCGTACCAAAACATTTTGGACAATTTCATGCTCCCAACTTTGTGGGAACAGTTTGGGGATGACCCCTTCATGTTCCAACATGACTGCGCACCAGTGCACAAACAAGGTCCATAAAGACATGGATGAACGAGTTTGGGGTGGAGGAACTTGACTGGCCTGCATAGAGTCCTGACCTCAACCCAAAGAAAACCTTTGGAATGAATTAAGAGTGGAGCCTGCCAGACAGGCCTTCTTGTCCACATCAGTGCCTGACCTCACAAATGTGCTTCTGGAAGAATGGTCAAACATTCCAATAGACACACTCCTAAACCTAGTGGACAGCCTTCACAGAAGAGCTCAAGCTGTTATAGCTGCAAAGGATGGGCCAACTCAATATTAAACCCTATGAACTAAGACTGGGATGCCATTAAAGTTCATATGCGTGTAAAGGTAGGTGTCCCAATACTTTTGGTAATATAGTGTATCTGTGTATGCAATGCCTTTTGAATGACTGAATAAACACACCAAGAGTAGTCAATAATAGAGTGCGGCTTTCATTATACTTGGTTGCTTAATGGTGAGTGAAGATGGGCTACAGAAGCCAGTACTCAGCATCCTAACAACCAGTGACTCATCTCTGCTATCACCTTTAAAATCCATACCAGACACGAAGACTTTTCTTTACATTCTGCGGTCAGCGGGGAATCCCCTGCTGACAGAAAGGATGACTCATCGTTGTTCAGACACTGGCAGGTGCGGCTCCTTTACAACCAATTCTGGCAGCATGGATGAGTCACTGGTTGTTACAACACTGGAGGGTGCCAGCTCCAAACAACCAGCACAAATCACACACAAAATGCATGTAGATGTGATTTTGATGTGTATCCATTCAGGTGTATGGTCCACAAAATCACAATGCATTGCACCAAAGTAGAACCCTTCCCTAAAGTCGCATCACAGCTGCGCTGTATTGTTTTGAACAGACATTGTTGAAAGCAATGTTATTTACATTGTCATGCGACTCATTATGACCCAAGTCGCATCTGAATTCGCATCAGTGTGAACCAGGGCTGACACCATTCAGTCCACAAAAATCCTGAGTGATGTCAGTCTCCTGGACATTAGGAGCTGAGAGCATTTCAGGCAAATCAAAGGTTATTTTTCTTTACTTGAAGGGTCTTTAAAGGCATAAAACATGGGCCTTACCTGAGTTTACAGGCCAGCTCTAACCTCATTAAAAGCAATGAAAGTTCTATAAGATAAAACAGATAGGTAATGGTTAAGTGAAAGCCCTAGGGCAGTGATGGCAAACCTTAGCACCCCAGATGTTTTGGAAATACATTTCCCATGATGCTCATGCACTCTGCAGTGTAGTTGAGCATAGTGGGAAATGTAGTTCTGGGGTGCCAAGGTTCGCCATCACTGTCCTAAGGCTTTCACTTAACCATTACCTGGCTGTTTTATCTTATAGAACTTTCATTGCTTTTAATGAGGTTAGAGCTGGCCTGTAAACTCAGGTAAGGCCCATGTTTTATGCCTTTAAAGACCCTTCCTGACAGGGAGACAGGGCCAACAGGTTAAATTGCAAAAAAAGAAAAGCTTATAGAGGCTAAGCTACCAGGATATTTTTTGTTTTTGGGTTTAAATACACTTTACATTTTAACTGATCAATGGTCATTTATATTGATTTAGCACTGCACAGCCTTAGCCCATGTTATGTACTTACCACTCCCGTTTTCACTATCCTTGTTCCTTCGAATATACGAGTTGTATTGGCTGAAAAATAAGCAAGCAGCAATTAGTACATTAAATGATAAAATTACGCAACACTCACACTTTCAAAAGTACCACATCTTATGACAACCTCATTTCTTAGCAGAACAATTTGCTCCAAAAATATTCTGTGCTTATTGAGACCTGAGCTGTATTTTCTCTTTAGGTTTTGGACACGGAGTAAAAGCTGCAAACTCCCTCGGGTTTTTACTCCCTTCCTGTCCCAGTGACATGTCTCCAACAAGGACACAGGCAGCAATGAAAACCTGACCCTGTCCTGCTTGGGTAGAAACGAAAAAGGTTTTGGCAGGAGCTCCAATTAGGATAAAAACTTAAAGCCCTTGGCACTGAGATCATTTATAGAAAACTGGAAAGTGTGGATTCATAAGACATCTCCATGAAGGCCCGTAGAAGCTCAGCTCCACTGGTGTTCTCTACTGTGGTTGGGTCACCGGTAAAGAATGTTCGAGTGCTTGGGGTAAGTAATGTTCTGTAGCTCTGGACCTCTCCGGAGCCAACAACAGATGCACTAATTAAGCTTAACAGATTGATTTAGGATCGTATGTGAAGACTTGCAAGTTCAGCAGCTACCGCTCCATTACTCCTCTGTAGGGGCTGTCAGCAGGCAACGTCTATCCAGATTAATTTTCAGGTTTACCATCCATGAAAACATCAACTTTTTTTCCACTCTACAAAGTATCCAGTAAATATTTGCTTAATTTAGTATTTTTGAGTAACAATGCCAGACCTGTCATTTCTGCTGCAGACGCCTGCCAATCCCATGTTTTACCACTAACCGTTCACACGTTGTCAAACACAAAGTTAATTTATTTTTGCATATCTTAATTACAAAATACAGGGCGCCTATTTGATGCCTGACAGCTTATTTCTTAGATTTCCAAAGTCGCTGACGGTACTGTAAAGGAGAAAATAAATGAAACTGACTTGTAGATGGTTAGGGTCGTTGATAAAAAAAAACATTCCTTCTCTATAAAAGGAGAAACAAATTCTTTCCACAATAATGGAATTACCTGCTCAATGGCATGGCTTTGTGGAATTTTCTTTTTAAAGAATGACTAAGTGGTTGCAAACTCTTACATATACCCAGTGAAGGGACTATCCTCAGGTGATGCACAGAGATCAAACAAATCCTCCTATACAAGTTGTATCTGTCTATCTGCAGTCTTCTCTTCCTTACATCCATTCACATTGCAGAACGTATAAGCTTGTTGGAGAGTTCAGAAAAAGGGGGTGGAGAGCTGAAGTCATACTCTGCAGAGCTCTGAGCGCTGATTGGAGGGAAGAGACCCCCCCAATCACATAGGAACTGAGCTGAGGCGGTCAATCAGCTGGAGGTCCCTCCCCTGTCACCATTTTGCTCTTGGTGTCAGGAAAACTTGTCAGAAGTGAATCATGCTGATAGCAGAGGAACGAAGCAGCAGACAAAAGTGACACTGAGTACAAGTGCACTATAGAGGAATATATTTTGTTCAGATTTCATGTCTGAGGTTTACACCGCTCTACACAAGTAGATATATACTAAAGCACTAAAATCTAATATAAGATAAAAGCTTAATGTCAATTCAAAAGGCAAGGCTATCAACTTTTATAAATCTGCAGACTTTTTATTTTTTTTATTTTTAAAAGATTTTATTGGGTTTTCAAGAAGTACAAGTACAGAGGTATTTCAAGCACAAGATAGGGAACTGTGTCAATATCTGCTGTACATAATAACCAAAAAACATAGGACGGTTAAACATTTGAGAAGTCAGATTATTGCCCCTGAGGTTACCCTTGGGGCATAAGCTATGGTTAAGTGTGGTAACAGAAAGCCAGCATTGTTGGAGAAGACCCCCCACTGCGATACCTCGTCGGCTGACAGGCCGAACCGGGGGATGGGGGGAATTAGTTTGTCGTGTCCGTCGGTATAGATTATCTCGGTTGCCTGTCCAGGAATCTGCAGATTTTAAGCACCGCCTCTTATGAGGTGATAACTGTCTGCCCAACTGTACTTCTGTGTTGTCATCCTATCATGCATGCCACCAATGCAGACTACAAGCAGCCACGCTGGCACACATCATGCAGGCATGGTCTTCTGTTGCCCACCATCATGAAGCTGGTCCAGAGCTAATGATGGAGTGCATATACAGCAGATAATAAGTGGTTGAAAGAGGCTGGAGATAAGCAGCCCTGTGGAGCAAAATAGGTTAAGATAGTATTTTAATTTAAAATAAAAATGCAGGAATTGTTTACAATAAGCAGAGCTTGACCAAACTTAAAGTGGTTGTAAAGGCCAGAGTTTTTTTTTACCTTCATGCATTCTCTGCAATAAAGTAAAGGCCCTCCAATACCAGTGCCCCCTGCCCCCCTCAAACACTTACCTGAGTCCCGTATCGATCCAGTGCTGTGCCCAGCTGCAGTTCTTCTCTCCCCTTTTGTTGCTCTCACAAGCTTGGCTGAGAGCAGTGGAAGCCATCAGCTCCTGCTGCTCTCAGTCAAGCCATAAGAGGAGGAAGTGTGGGACAGGGTCGAGCCACACTGTGTGTGTCTAAAGACACGCACAGCCCGGCTTGGGATCGAGCCCACATGCGTGCCCCCTTCATAGCAAGGGGGCACACGGAGAAGAGGAGGAGCCAAGAGCACTAGCGGGGAATCCCAGAAGAGGAGCACTTTTAGGCTGCTCTGTGCAAAACCATTGCACAGAGCAGGTAAGTATAACATTTTAGTTATTAAAAATAAAAAAATCTTTACAATCACTTTAATATCATTCAGTAATAAGGGTTCATTTTACTTTAAGGTGGATGTAAACCCTCTGCTATACCCAGTGAAGTGAACAGCCTCAGATGATACACAGAGATGAAACAAATCTCCCTACATAAGTTTTACATTTATATCTGCTGTCTTCAGCTTTCTACAATCTTTAGAAAGTGCACATGGTGCTAAAATTTTTTCTTCCTGTTTCAGCAGTGGAAGGGGAGTCTGGACATACACTGTGTGTGAGCTGATTGGAGGAAAGGCACACAGCCCCCTCCGCATAGGCAGAGGACTGAAGAAACTTGCAGAGCTGTGCTGTGAATAGACCAGCTCTCTGCTTATCTCCCTATAAGCTCCCTCCACGACACAAACTTTCAGCTGCTTTTATCTTCTGTATCGGAGAACTTGTCAGAAGTTATACTAATAACAGAGGAACGGAGCAGCAGAAAGACACAGGACTTAGGGCTTTGGGATAGATAAGTAAACACTACAGATATATGCACCCAGCTGAGATTTCATGAATGGGGCTTACAACCACTTTAAATACAGATCCGTTCGTTGTTGTCCCTGCAGGATGCACAAAAAAAGAAATGATGCTGTATTTTTTTGAATTGAGGTGTTCTTTCTGCTTGGCTTGCAGCATCCCAGGTTCACTTTATATCCTGCTGTGACTCTGAAATTTCTCCCAGCAGTCAGTAGAGGGAACACTTGTGAGGAAGAATCTGCATTGGATGAAATGAGAAGCCTGACTCCCAAGAGCTCCCTCTAGTGGGCAGGTGCAGCTTCTACAGCAGCATAGCAAGATACAATAGAATTAAAACCTGGTGGTTGCAGGCCAAGGTGGGGTTAACACATTGTTCTCTTCAGTTAACGTCCCATTCATTTTTTTGTTCAGCCTGTAGCAGCAACTATGGCGGCTTGTGGATCTGAAATAAAAATTCAGTGATCCTTTAATCATAAAGGCAAAACATAAAAAAAAAAACAAAACCAAAAGGGTCAAAAAGCTTATAGGAAATTATTATATTGTACAATACATAATTACTAGTATAAAATATAGCATGGTATAAGCTGTAAATCTGATACGCCTTTACCACCCATGGTTATATCAGCTGCTGCTTCTTATCACATATATGATCCAATGCAGGACAGAGCTGTTACCTTGAAAAAGCATTGTTTGACTGAAGTCACTGCGCATGTCATTGCGGCACACTGCTTGCACTCTGAACAGGTAGAGAATGTCAGGTGACACGTGGTTGATAATGGCTTTCTATTGAAGACAAGAGCAAGAAAAATTATTGACAGTTAGTAATTCCAAGAATGATAAGTTCCCCTGTGAAGCTTAACACCAGCAGCTGGGAAAATTCCTCATCACACCATGCACTTTTATATTTATATATTCACATCACACCCCGTTAAAACACTTGCCCAAAAACCTCCAAGTCCCTAAATACACTACAAGGTATTAATTTAAAATGGTCATGGATGTCATTAAAAAAGCAATTTACAGAGCTCAATAATGCTCGCCTTCACAAAGAACTGTCGGAAAATATTTATGAGGCTAATAAATGATAGATCCATTGGAATCTATGTATTTTTTTTTCACTTGTTTGTCTCTCTGGCTTTTATGCCTATTTTTTTATTGAGCAATAAAACCGATGAAGTGTCGGTGCTACATGCCCAAGCCAAAGGCGCTATCGTAAGTATCCCCCGTAAATAATGAGTATGGCGCACAACCCTCGCTCTCTCAATTTACTCTTCAAGCAGAACAATGAAATGTCCTTTGTTACCAGAGAAAAAGTATTGATGCTTCACTTAAAACCAGCAGGAGTTATCTGTCTTGGTGTTTTATTCAAGCATATAGAAGAACTCTAGTATAACATAAAAGCATTTAGGTATAAAATGATGAGCTGCTCAAAGTTTGAAATAAAGTTGAAGAACAATTGGGGCCCCGAAGCCAACTGTGACTGGGCCCCTGATCTTAGGGTACCTGGACAGGTTCCTAGACCACTTCCCATGCCTCACACCTGTAAAGCAAAGAGCTCCAGATGGATCAATAGAGCTGAACAGGGTCACTTTCCTATGTACCCCGTGCTTGATCATTCACTTAATATATTCTGATGGCATTATTTCCAGGACAAGGCCTGAAGCATGGGGGTGCTTCATGAACCCTAAGGCCTCATACACACAGGCGTATCTAAAAAAATAAACAAAACGTCGGGTCCGACGTCAAGGAAAAAAAGTCGACGTTTTTCGGCGTTATGCATTGGCGTTTTTGAGCGTTAGTGGGCGTCGGCGTCAATAGGCGTTTTTTTAAAAAAATCATCCCTCTGCTATTTTTCAACCTAAAAACGTCAGCGTCAAAAAACGCCAGAAAACGCCGGTACAATATTAGGTGGCGTTTGCTGGCGTTTTGTGGCATCGGCGTCAAAAAACGTCAAAACGTTACAGCCTCAGAACGCGATGGCCATGGGTTCTACTTTCTGCTCACTAACGCCGACGCCACCTACAGCTCAAAAACGCCGACGTTTTTATGGGGCCATTGACTAACATGGAGAGCTGCAAAAAACGCCAGAAAACGCCGGCGTCAAAAAACGTCCGTGTGTATGAGGCCTAAAAGTAACAAAGTTATGATTGTTACAATGAAACTAAACCCACTAATTTAAAATGGAAATGTAGGAAAAAAATGGTAAACAGTCAGGATTTGTCTCTTCTGCATTGAAGTTCACAGAGCTGTGCCTACGCAGTTCAACGTGCAATTTCGTCAATGCCGAGATGAATGAATGGACATAATCTCAGCCTGACCAATAAAGATGGCTGAAGCTAGATCCTCAAATAGAGAATGGCTGAAAATGTCAGCAGCCAGCGAGGGAGCTCCGGGACACTGCAGTGCTAGAATGATGGTTAATTCTGTTTAACGGTTTCCTAAAGCAGTTCCATTCAAGGCATGCCTTCAATAATAACCGACAGTTGTTTGTGTTCTCAACTGAACCGCAAAGTCATCAAATGACTGGTGTTATAACTGATCACATGTGCAGCACTATTAAACTTCAGATAAAACAAAGGCTAAGATGGCAGCTTCCTTGGCTGTAAAGGATAGGTGGGGTTTAGTTCCACTTCATTCTTAAAGTTATGAGTTAAAGCTTGTGCCTAAAGGCTAAAAACAATACTGGTTTGCTCACAAGGAAGAAAAGCTAAGGGAGAACTCAACTTTTGTTAATTTGATATAACAAATAGAATTGCATTACAAGCTACATTATTATTTAATGTAATTATGATCTGCAGCCAGATATGCTTATATATACCTGACAAATTATTCAAATGTCCCTTCTTTCAACCACAACACCACTGGGGGGCATATTATGTACACATGGTTCTGAACAATCTCATATCCGGACCATGGGATTATCCTTCTATTAGGAATATTCTCTCTAGGAGAACATTCCATAAATTAGGGCCATAAATTGGGTCAGGAACTGCAGTTTTGTACATACATATATACAGTTGTGCTCATAAGTTTACATACCCTGGCAGAATTTATGATTTCTTCAGAATATGAATGATAACACAAAAACATTTCTTTCACTCATGGTTAGTGTTTGGCTGAAGCCATTTATTATCAATCAACTATGTTTTAAATCATGAAAACAGAAACTACCCAAATGACACTGATCAAAAGTTTACATACCCTGGTGATTTAGGTCTGATAACATGCACACAAGTTGACACAAAGGGGTTAGAATGGCTATAAAAGGTAACCATCCTCACATGTGATCTATTTGCTTATAATTAGTGTGTGTGTATAAAAGGTCAATGAGTTTCTGGACTCCTAAAGGACCCTTGCATCTTTCATCCAGTGCTGCACTGACATTTCTGGATTCTGAGTCATGGGGAAAGCAAAAGAATGGTCAAAGGATCTGTGGGAAAAGGTAGTTGAACTGTATAAAACAGGAAAGGGATATAAAAAGATATCCAAGGAATTGAGAATGCCAATCAGCAGTGTTTATACTCTAATCAAGAAGTGGAAAATGAGGGGATCTGTTGAAACCAAACCACAGTCAGGTAGACCAACTAGAATTTATGCTACAACTGCCAGGAAAATGGTTTGGAATGCATAGAAAAACCCAAAAATAACTTCCGGACTCTCTGAAAACATGTGGTGTGGCTGTTTCAAGATGCACAATATCGAGGCACTTGAAGAAAGATGGGCTGCATGGTCGAGTCGCCAGAAGAAAGCCATTGCTACGCAAATGCCACAAAGTATCCCGCTTACAATACGCCAAACAGCACAGAGACAAGCCTCAAACCTTCTTGCACAAAGTCATTTGGAGTGATGAGACCAAAATTGAGCTTTTTGGCCACAACCA
>BLSH010303912.1:1193109-1219104 GCA_018402905.1 Glandirana rugosa | reverse complement strand
GCTGCAGCACATAGACTGCTTTAAGGTGAAAAACTTTGAGACTTTACAACCCCTTTAAATGAAGTCGAAATGAAACGGGCAGTGCAAATCGCACTGATGTGCGCCTTTGAAATTGTGCTGAAGTTGCGTGATTTCAAAGCCGCACTGGTGTGAATGGGGGCTGAAGTTAATTACATTGCTACCTGGGTTGCACGGATGAGGAAACTTTTGAAAGACCACATCACTAAAAATATTGAGTACTGACAATTTTCTGCTTTCAGCGTAATGCAGAATAATCTCTACACGGCCATAGCACCTTTGTGTTAAAGAAACTAAAGTAAAGATATATATATAACATGCAATGCGGTCATATACCTCCCTTTAAGATGGGCAGAGGGGCAACTTTAAATGAAATAGATGAAGGCAAACAGAAACCCACCAGTTCCACCAGTTTACATGGACCATTAAAATGGGCAGCACAGTGGTGTAGTGGTTAGCACGTTCGCCTAGCAGCAAAAGGGTCGCTGGTTCAAATCCCAACCACGACACTACCTGCCTGGAGTTTGCATGTTTTCCCTATGCCTGCGTGGGTTTGCTCAGGGTGCTCCGATTTCCTCCCACACCCCAAAGACATGCTGGTAGGTAAATTGGATCCTGTCTAAATTGGCCCTAGCATATGTATGTGTTAACGACGTTAGATTGTAAGCTCCTTGAGGGCAGGGATTGACGTGAATGGACAATATATATGTAAAGTGCTATGTAAATTGATGGTGCTATATAAGTACCTGAAATAAATAAATGAATTAGCAAAAAGGGATCAATTAAACTTACAGATTCTACTAGGTACATCTGAAAAAAGTAAATGCAATATATTAGAGGCTGGAATTGAAGTTTACTGTAATATAACATTTTTGCAGTTAATCATTTACTGCACAATAACATATTGTATATCGGACCCCAAAAAATAGGAAGACAGAGGCATTTGTTTCCAAAGTGAGACAGCTGGCAGCTATGCTGTCATTGCCCCTCGGTGTGCTGAAAATGAAAGCCTTCCTTGATAGACTTTATAATCTGCTTTATAATCTGCCAGGGTGACACATAAGGGTCATATTGTCACAGAGATGCAATTTGCCAGGAATCACATGGACAGGATCCTGCGTGCGGTTTTGTTAACCCTGATATTTTTTTTCAGCGATTTTCCAAAACCGATACATTATACATATACACAGTACCATGCAAAAGTTTTAGGCAGGTGTTAAAGATGCTGCAAAAGAATGCTTTCAAAAAAATATATTTGAATTGCTTATTTTTATCAACTTACAAAAGGCGAAGTGAGCAAAAAGAAGACAATTCTAAATCAAATCGTTATTTGGTGCGATTACCCTTTGGTTTCAAACCAGCATCAATTCTTACACTTGCACACTTCGCACAAAGTCAGGAATTTTGTAATTATACTAAGCAGGTGCCAATGATCATCAACTTCATATGTAGGTTGAAGCACAGTCATTAATTGAAACAAAAACAGCAGTGTAGGCTTTAAACTGGGTGAGGAACAGTCAAACTCTGCTACAAAGGTGAGGTTGTGGAAGACAGATTCAGGTCACAGGCCATATACACCATGGCAAGACTGAACATTGCAACAAGGCACTGCATCAGCAAGGTCTCTCCCAGGCAAAGATCATTTCAAAGTAGACCGGGGTTTCAAGATGTGCAGCTCAAGATCTTTTCAAGAAGCACAAAGAAACGGGCAAAGTTGAGGATTGTAGACGTTGTGGTTGGCCAAGAAAAGCTAATACCAGCAGATGAAAGACGCATCCATGCTTTCTTCCCTTCATCAGAAGATGTACAGCAGTGCCATCAGCAGTGGCGGCTGGTGGTGTTTTTTTTTTGGGGGGCGGCAAACAACCATCCCCCCCCCCGGTCGGCAGCATTCCCCACCCCACCCCCCCACGCTGTTGGTCTCTGTCCACCACTTACCCCCATCTAGCAAGCAGCGCTTCTATGGCCGGAGGCGGCTTCCATTGCCTCTCCTCCTCCTCTGCATCACAGCAGCTTCCGCCATGCGTCTCCTCCCTACTGCCCCTAGGCCTCCAATAGGATCGCCTGTAAATTCAGCCGGGTGACGGGTCTCAAGACCAGCTTCCTGATTGGCCGGGAGGCTATTGTCACACAACTGGGTGGGCTCAGGGCGCAGTGTTCTTAACCCCGAAGCCTACCCTTTTTTGAAGTCTATTAGAGCCTCTGGCTTTAATCATGTGCTTAAAAAAACAAACCCCATTGGAATCCATACGTCCAGCACCCTGCATGTAGATTAGGGGGGCAGCGCCCATGCACCCCTAATGGATGGGCTGCCACTGGCCATCAGCACAGAACTGGAGGAAATCACTGGGACCCAGGTATACTCATCTACTGTCCACAAAAGTCTGGTCAGAAGTGTTCTTCATGAAAGAATTGCATATATATATATATATATATATATATATATACACACACACACACACACATATATATATATATATATATATATATATATATATATAAACATATATACACACACACACACTGTTTGTATTCATATGTGTATGCTTTAATATAATATGGTAGGCTTTCCCTCACTTCCTATTTTGACAGATTTTCTAATTCTTCCTTGTATAGTAACAAACAGGGTAGCGCTAAGAAACTCCCACGAAAATATAAGTAAGTAAATACAATGTCTAAAAAGTGCTAAAGAAAAATGTATGACACTGTGTAATGATGAAGTGCCAACATTATGAAATTCAGTGAAGAAAGTTCATAAGTCCTCCATGTAGAAAATCAACAAAGGTCCAAAAATCTTCCTTATAGTATCACCAAATGTGCAATAGAAAAAGCCACCACCTGTTGTCACAGAGGCTTACTAGATAAATTGGACACAGATGGACATATGTCCACTGGGTCAAGTAAACAGGGGGTATAATACCCAATAGTCATTCACCATCCACCAAAAATGTGCTCTACACTGAGAAGTTCAGACTCTTACCAGATAACGTGGACACAGACTGGCATATACCAGCTGGGTCTAACTTCGCAGGGGGTGTAGCACACCAATGTATCTTTCAGCTTTGGCTTAACCGGTCCTCAGATGTTCGACAGATAACCAAATTTCATTAAAACCCATGCCTCTTACTAGATACCTTGGAATGTCTACTTGCCAAGTGTCTAGTTTTTCTTTCCTTTTCTCTTTTCCTTCTTTCTATTTCTTTTTTCCTGACTTTACACCCATCAACCCAGTGATGTAACTCAATCATTTATATACATACTTACCTTACCCATGCAAGAAGGATCACTGGATCTAGTTGCATTCATTATCAATATGATATACTCTTTTACAGTTATGTATCACTGTTGAATCATGAGGGTTACCCAGGGACACTTATTTCTCCATCTTCTCCTCATCATGCTGGTCCTCCATCTGGTCTCCGGCTCCCGGACTAAAAACTTCTCGCTAACGCCCTTATGGACGTAAATTTTTGGAGCCAAGTGACTCGTGTAAGTTTGGGGTCCCTGAGAGGCCCCCAGCTTCTGTCCAATCACAACCATCTACCCTGTGTTATATTAATAATTACAATCTGTCGTTTAGATATCCTGCATCCACTCTTGAGGAAGCGAGCTGAGCTCGCAAAATGCGTCAAGATATAGAGGCATTGTATATTCATTTCACTTTGGATTGTTCTCATATATGCATTTCTCTGGTTGTAAGCATATATCATCATGCCATCACTTGCAGATTTGATGACCGTGTCTTATTATGTTGTTTATACATAAAAACAATAAATGTATTTATTCTTACTACTTTTGTTTGACCTTATGCTCGCCTCATTCAAAGTCCCATGGGCGCCTTCTGTTTTTATCTTCCAACAGGACAATGACCCTAAGCACACAGCCAAGATAACAAAGGAGTGGCTACGGGACAACTCTGTGAATGTCCTTGAGTGGCCCAGTCTTTAACCCAATTGAACATCTCTGGAGAGATCTGAAAATGGCTGTGCACCGACGTTCCCCATCCAACCTGATAAAGTTTGAGAGGTCCTGCAAAGAAGAATGGGAGAAACTGCCCAAAAATAGGTGTGCCAAAAGCTTATAGCATCATACTCAAAAAAGACTTGAGGCTGTAATTGGTGCCAAAGGTACTTCAATAAAGTATTGAGCAAAAGCTGTGAATACTTCCATGCATGTGATTTTTTTATTTGCTTTTTATTTTTAATAACTTTGCAAAGATTTCAAACAAATTTCTTTCACATTTTCATTTTGGGTATTGTTTGTAGAATTTTGAGGAAAATAATGAATTTAAATCAGTCTTGGAATAAGGCTGTAACAGAACAAAATGTGGGAAAAGTGAAGCGCTGTGAATACTTTCCAGATACACTGTAAACATGGTTTTCAGGCAAACTGCCAAAAACACCATTGAAATACAGATCCAGGTACAGTTTTACCTGCCCATTCACTCCAAGACTAAACACAGATGGACAAATCTCTGATGGCTAGTGTATTGTGACAGCAAGAACCAATGGCTGTCAGAATACCCGCACAGTGGGTGGAGCAGACTGGCCGCAGTCATGGGTGGCTGGCAGTTTTATGCTTGGCTCCTACAATTTTCAGATGGAAGGTGGTTGGACAGAAGAGTGGTGTTGATATCCCCACCTATGGTTCAAATTTTGCCCTGTACATAAGGTGACCGGCCAAAATTTGCCCTGTGTGGCCAACTTTACAGATTTTCTTTCACTAAATGCAAGCAGCACAGATAGTGGCAAGAAAAAAGTAAATTAACCCTTTGGTGCTAATCAAGTTTTATGCCTGCATAGGTGTTGACAAAGACCATGCTGATAGGAGAAGACAACGAAGATATGATCTCATTAGTCTGTTGCTGCTTCTTCACTCTCCAGTCACAGGCTGAAGGCAGGGAAAAGACCTACAGTAGGTCTTTTCCCTGCCCCCAGCCTAGGACTGAACAGTGAAAGAGAAGCAACAGACTAATGAGGTCATCTCTTTGTTCTCTTCTCCTATCAGCATGGTCCTTAGCAAATGTGCAGGCAGGAAACTTGATTAGCCCCAAGCACTGTCCCTTCCCTTTTACAGCATTGCTGTAAAAAGGGAGTTACATAAGGCTGAGATTATGTCTGGTCCAGGTATTTAAACCAATTGAAAATAATAATATTAATACATACAGTAGCTGCATGAATGTTGTTTTAGCAGCCTGGAGCTCATCTGTGCATTAGCTAAAGCGCTCTTATCTTTCAAAATGTATGCATCTCCTTACAAAAAAAGAAAATGTAATATTACTTAAATTAGAATGACGCGTGTCTGACAAATGTGTCTCATTGCCTCATTATTTGACCTTTTTCTATTAAATGGAAATGTCTGACAGGTTAAACACAATGAGCTTCCATCTTCTGCAGCTCATCTCCCAGATCTTGTGTTTCTTCAGTGCCCTCTCTGTGAACCACATCTGGTATTTATGTGGCTTCTGCGAGAAACCGGGGCCTCCGATATATTCTGCTCGGGGAAATTGTCGGAACTAAAGCATGGGATCAACTTTCCGAAATGAACCTGACACAGACAACCCAAAGGGAGCTGGCGAGAAGTGTTATGTCACCGTTCGAGGTCCGCAATACACAAGGCAACCTTTAGAGGCCGTGATTGATGGCTGAGCGGCAATAACTCTACGGTGAGATATGGTTTCATTTATGATGTCAGGCTGGGTGAAATAGTGAATGTGAACTAAATTGCCTCTCTTGAATAGCGCTGTACCTTTGACTTCGGATCAATAGTTGGAACATTGCCTTCGCTAAGAATCGGGCCGAAAAAAACCTTTTCTGTCTAGTATAAATGACTTCAAAGGGGCTGAGACTACTAAATCGACGATTATGTTGGATTAACCTGGTGCACTAAGTAGGGGAAGCATTAACATCCCAGGTGCTGGTGAGAATATCCCATTCATTGATCGGCAATCAACCTACATTAGGCTCAAACCTTCACATGTGCTGCTGCAGCCAGCTCCTTTACACCCTTTGTGACATTTCTTATTTCACAAGGAAACCTTTCCTGAGAGAATACATGAAGGCTACCAATGCTGACCTCTCATTCTACAAATGGTAGCTGACTTGTCATGCCACCCATCTGCCTCAATACTTTCAGTCACTGAACTGGAACAAGCATGTAGAAAAGGACTTCTGACTTCTTTCCTGCCCTGTAAATTGTTTCAGATCAGTGACTTAAAGTACTGAAGGCCATGTGTAGGCATACTAGCCAGGCAACTAGTATTTTTCAGAAGGTTAACACTGGCAGTTTGACGCAACTAAAAAGTACTGGAGTCACAGACACATGTGGCTCATGCCTCAGTTATGTCATGTTGTACCTGGGCTCTCATCCCCTCCTCCCCATCACAAGGCAACTACTCGCTTATGCTTCATTCATGTCACAAACCACTTAGTCTTTCATGCCTCAGTAATGTCAGAAGGCATTTAGTACCGGATACCTCATTCAAGTCGCAATGCACCCAGTCCCACATGTCACAAAACACCTAGACTTTCATGCCTCAGCCATGCCACAAGGCACCTAGTTCCTCAAGTCAGTCATGTCACAAGAAACCTAGTCCTTCACGGTTTATTCATGTCACAACGGCACCTAGTCCTTCATGCCTCATTCATGTCACAAAGCACCTAGTCCTTCATGCCTCATTCAAGTGACCTAGTCCTTCATGTCATAAGGCACCTAAGTATTTTATGCCTCATTCAAGTCACAAGACACTCAGTCCTTCATGGCTCATTCAGGTCCCAAGGAACCTTGTCATTCATGCCTCATTCATGCCACAAAGCACCTAGTCCTTCATGCCTCATTCATGTCACAAGGCACCTAGTCCTTTGTGCCTCATTCAAGTCACCTAGTCCTTCATGCCTCATTCATGTCACAAGGCACCTAGTCCTTTGTGCCTCATTCAAGTCACCTAGTCCTTCATGCCTCATTCATGTCACAAGGCACCTAGTCCTTCATGCCTCATTCAAGTCACCTAGTCCTTCGTGCCTCATTCAAGTCACTAGGCACCTAGTCGTTCATGCCTCATTCAAGTCACAAGGCACCTAGTCCTTCGTGCCTCATTCAAGTCACTAGGCACCTAGTCGTTCATGCTTCATTCAAGTCACAGGGCACCAAGTCCTTCATGCCTCATTCAAGTCACAATGCACCTAGTCCTTCGTGCCTAATTCAAGTCACAAGACACCTAGTAGTTCTTCCCTTATTCAAGTCACAAGGCACCTAGTAGTTCTTCCCTTATTCAAGTCACAAGGCACCTAGTCCCTAATGCCTCACTCATGTCATAAGGCACTTAGTCCTTCATGCCTCAGTCAAACTTCATACACTGCATACTGATTCCATAAACAAAATGTTTTCTCCTATGGCTTGAAGGGGACACCTACAATTAAAATCAAATCAGTCCTATAAAGGATAAATGTACACTGGACATTCCTCAGCTCCTTCTGATGATCCTCTGGCTTCAATACTTTTTGGATGGCTGACTCCTAAGTACAAAGTTGGTGAAGTTCAAAACTCAGTGACTGAAAGAGCTTAAGCTGCTTGATCAGCAATTTATCACAGAACAGACTATCTAACTACAATTTCTATTTATATATAAAGCTGGCCATACACTGCTAGATTTCCTGTGAACATTCCCATGGTGATTGTTAGAGCATTTGATATACAAATGTCATATCCAAATTTCATAAGTCCTAAAAAGTTTAATTTGATGGCCATGATGGGATAAACAGAAGTGAATGTGATTTTGAATTGAATACATTTTGATTGGATAAACGTGAAATATTTTCCATCCTTCTTTGATTTTGCTCATCATTACAGTCAAAAATTATCCATTTGACAACATTAACCATTAGAAAAACGTACAAACATTTCTAAAGCAACCATTTTCAAACAAAATTCTATCACTGTACAGCTAGCTTTACTCTACCTATGCAAAAATAGGTTATAGTTACAGAACAGGCTGTGAGGGTTTTGCAAATACAACCCTTTATAAAAAATATATATATATATATATATATATATATATATATATATATATATATATATGAATCCAAAACAAACTCACTAGGTTCCATTCAACATCCAAACTTCATGCCTCAGCTCTCAGTGGAATGTTTAAGGGCCTATTCACACAACAATTTCAAATTTTCCTAATTTTTCGTAAATCTGTTTAACATCTTCATATATGGCAATCAGATACTGATGCATTATCCCTTATGTATGAATTTTATAGCAAACCCATGGAACAGATCCCTTAAATTCCCTGGCATCACATGGGTTAATCAGATCAGCAAATAGAACACAGGATAAAACTGTGAAACTTGGCGAGGTATTTGGTCAAGCATATGTTAAGCGCTTATAATTACAAAACAGTTAGGGGTCTGTGCTGCTTCAAGTGAAGTTTAGTTTGCTGGCTTGGCAAAGATCTTTGAGAAAAGGTCACAGAACGCCCAATCACATGCGGAAACAAAAACTCTTCACTAAAACAAATTACTGCCCTGCAGGCAACACTCCGAAGTGGATTATACAGTTTGTACTGGACAGCTCCGGCATAAGATAACTGCCAGCTAGGGGAATGGAAGACAGCCGTATCCAGGCATTTGATGCAACAGGTCTCTAACAGTACTAATCTAAACCCTGTGCGGCTAATTAAAGAAAACATTTTGCTAACCAAACTAATATAACATATATAATAGCTATGCAAGCCATTTTGTAATTTATGTTTTTTTTTAAAAAAATGGCATTTCAACCCTTAGGTCTATGATTTTGTGAAACTAACAACAAATGCCATCTGCAGCACCTAGTGGCATAGTTTGAGCACAGAATACCTTGAGAAATCGCATTTCCTGTTTGTGTGGCTTGGGAGTCAAATTCTAGACATCCTCTGCAGCAGGGATTCAATTTTGGTGGAACACTTTCAAAGAGTATTGCAGAGTACTGAGAACCTGAAATGTATAATTGTAGCTTATTTACTTTAGCCCTGATGAAGGGTTGGGTTTCCTCTCGAAACACGTTAGATGTTTTTATATAACTTTTTTTTTTTAAATCAGCAATTAAAATGATCTTGGATTCTTATCGGATTATTGTCTGGTGCTCCTTTCTGTATTTCTTTAGCATTTCTTGTTATGACAGTGAGACAAATCATGTGGTTATAATGAAAGCAAAACAATACCACTTAGCAATCAATTCAAGGAAAGTTCTGATAAGGCCTACATCAATATCTCCAGAGAAAAGCTTGCAATGTCTATTGTCAACCCAAAGGGATTTCTTTTCTCTATTAGGCTCCATGCACACCGTAGCTGCTAAACTGGCGTTTTTGGGCGTTTTTTTTTTTTTTTTAACAGCCCATAAACTTCTCTCCATGTTCTCCTATGTGTCCATGCACACATGGGTGTTTATTGTCATTTATCAGCAGTGGAGTTTATGGGCTGCTGTCAGAGCGCCCTAAAATCTCAACCAAGAGTCGTTCTTCTGACCACAAAAGAATGTTGAAAGCTTAAAATTGTTCATAAACACCCAAAAACGCAGCTCATCAGTGTTTTTAGATCTATTAAAAAAAAAAAAAACCCTAAAAAATGCTAGTGCATTAAAGCTGATAAAAGCTGAAAAATGCACTACAAAGCTACTGACATTTTTAGATAGTTTTTTTTTAACAGTGTGCATTGAGCCTTAGCATTAATTTGCATTGTGTGACCTGTGGGCAAACACA
The DNA here is from genome assembly GCA_018402905.1 of Glandirana rugosa. Lineage (NCBI taxonomy): Eukaryota > Metazoa > Chordata > Amphibia > Anura > Ranidae > Glandirana > Glandirana rugosa. The sequence goes on along the minus strand of BLSH010303912.1, from coordinate 1,209,347 downwards.
ATTTAGGCTCTAGTGTTTTTTTAAGCTCGTAGAAGCTGTTAGCATTTTTTTTCTGATCCTAGAAGCTAAATAGTGTTATCCTATGTGTCCATGTACACTACCGTAGGCTATTAGCATTATTTGAGCTTTAGCATCTAGAAGCAGTAAAAAATAGTTTTTATAGTTTTTTGGAGCGGTTTTCCAGCAGAAAAAAATGCTAATAAAATGCTCCTTACAGCTTTTTTTTCCCTTTATGTACTGCAAAAAGGCTAATAAAATGCTACTAGAAGCTGACACAAAAATGCTATTATGAGCATTTTTCATCCACCATTTGTTTCTAGTTTTTTTGAGCTTTTGAAACATGCTAGTGTGCATGGAGCCTTAAGGATGTGCCTAGGCCTGATTAGGCATGGTGCAGTTATGTCACCACTGAGCTGTGCCTCTCTGGTGGTGCCATAGGTTAAGGAGGACTGCTAATGAATTGAGATTTGTAAGAATCCGATTTTTTCCCATGTCGTTACAACAGTACATCTACCTAACAGGGAGCATTGTATGTTGTTAATTGCTTGTATTCTCTACCTGCCAGAGCAGGGATGTAAGTTAGTGTCAGCCTGGTCCCCATAGAGACTAATATGTCTTTGACTGAGCTCAACGTGGCTGGACCAGGGTACAGATTTCAAAGTGTCTTTAGATCCAAAAATAAAAATGTAATATATTGCAGCTTACCAGTCCTTGAATGTGGTAGCTACTTCAGTGTTGGTTTTTATTTTTTAATTTTTTTTACTTTTTTGTTTTATTTTCACGTCAATTCTCTAAATCACACATTTTCCTCCACTTCATCAATGGAAGCAACAAAAGTTGCCACCCAGGCTGGACTTCAAACTTGTCTGCCTCTCCATCACCATAAGGCCTCATCAACATAGGATGGTAAAAAAATCATTATAAAACTCCAGTAGCGTTTTTGCATTAGCGTTTTTTTTTCAATGGGATCAAAAATGTTAAAAAATGCTGGTGAGCCACGTTTTTGAGCGTCTCTCAGAATCCACTGGTCTTGGGGTTTTTTTTTTTATAGCTAAAAAACATCCCAGCCAAAAACAGTTGATAGCAGCCTATGTGTGCATGAACACAAAGGATAACATGATGAAGGGTTTATTGACTGTTGGAAAAAAACGTCTGAAGCCAAAAACATCTGCTGTAAAAGCGCCCAAAAATGTCCTGTGTGCATGAGGCCTTACACTGGGGGTGATGAGAATAGCAGTTTACAGAAGAAAGATAAGATTGTTTTGCTATCAATTAAGCTCATAGGAAGTGACAAGGACACTATGAGGGAGATTTACTAAAATTGGTGCACAATGAATGTGGTGCAGCTATGCATAGTAACCAAACAGCTTCTAGATTGTCAAAGCTTAACTGAGCAATCTGAAGTTAGAGTTAAATTGTGAACGCAAAACTCCCGCAGTCAACAGGGAGAAAGATGCAGGCTGCTGAAGGTGCTTATCCAAAGTAATGCATGTATAAAATCAAAGAAGTGCAACACTCCCGTCTAGCTAATCTAGTGTAGACTTGAAAATGGCCCAGCCAACCTAGTGTAGACTTGAAAATGGCCCAGCCAACCTAGTGTAGACTTAAAAATGGCCCAGCCAACCTAGTGTAGACTTGAAAATGGCCCAGCCAACCTAGTGTAGACTTGAAAATGGCCCAGCCAACCTAGTGTAGACTTGAAAATGGCTCAGCTAACCTAGTGTAGACTTGAAAATGGCCCAGCCAACCTGGTGTAGACTTGAAAAAGGCCAAGCCAACCTAGTGTAGACTTGAAAATGGCCCAGCCAACCTAGTGTAGACTTGAAAATGGCCCAGCCAACCTAGTGTAGACTTGAAAATGGCCCAGCCAACCTAGTGTAGACTTGAAAATGGCAACAGTTTCAAGTTCCACTCCGCCCACTGGAGCTTAACCATAGGCAATGATTAAGCTCCAGTAGGCAGAGTGAAACATGTCAGGGGATGTGGCTATGGAGACGACTCATGGGCTGAGGCCATTTTCAAGTTTACACTAAGTTGACTGGATGGGAGTGCGGCGCTTCTCTGATTTTAAGATGAGGTTAAGGCCTGTACACGCTGCGAAATTTGTATGGTAATTTTCGACCGATCATCCAAAAACTTACCGTTAGTATGGTCCTTTCGACAGTCAAATCATGATGTGCAGACTATAAAAATTTTTTTTATTTCAGGGGTAATGATGCAGTACCCCTGTACCCAGCGCTCAAATAGTATTTTCTTTAATTTGGATTTTTTATGTGCGTTTTAGATGTGTGCTTTATGTTGTGTATACTGTATAAAATTTTTGTTGTATGTGAACTCAACGTCCGATTTTTGTTTAATTAGTACGGTTTTCATCCGAAAAAAATCGTAACCCCAAGACTACGCATGCTCAGAAATGAAAAAAAAAAAACATACAAAACTATGCAACACATTACCTCACTTCTGAAGTTGTATTCTGTTGTACGAGAATTTTCGTATGGTGTGCGAGTCACATGAGACTAGCATGCAACAATAAAAATGGACGTTCGGTCGTCCGAAAATCAAATAAGGTGGCAGCTACTATGTTTAAGCAATGGAAAGCTGCAATTTATCACATTTTTGATTTGGGCTTAGATACTCTAACAAATTCTTCTTTCTTTTATCCTTTTATGTATTCCTAAGAGCACCATTGTTAAATGACACTCTTTTCGGGTGTCTTATCTGCACTGTTGTGGCCAAGAGATCAGATAAACGTTACGGTCCAACACTCTGCCCCGATAGGGAGAGAATACAAGTATACAATAATAAAAATAAGTCCTAAAATAAAAATCTGCACTATTACAACAAATGAAAGACTGGAGAGTGAAATGAGAATTAGTGACTCATTCTCTAATTATGTCAGCAGCATCTTCATTTTATTCCAATGCATGAAGAGGTTGCTGATGTCAGAAGACTAAGAGCATGGCAGGAACATGCGAGCTCCATTTATTCTACAAGGGGTGTTGGGGTTGCGTCTTTTTTGAATGCCTTTGGACTATTAACACCCCCAACAACGAAACCAGGTCCCCCCTCCCATCAGTTATGCTGTAGCAACAGCTGCAGAACAGTCTAGTTTAGAACCCAAGTGTTCCTCTAGGAATGCTCATATGATAATGAGGTTCCACCAGCTCAATATTACCCTCTTTGTTCCCACATCAGCTCAACTATTCACACAAAGACTTGTTTGCAGCAGTTCATCCACTCTGCCTGTCAGTTGCTGAGCTCTACCACGTAATCAGTTCCCTTTCCTAGGAAATGCTAATTAGTAGAAATGTGTCAGCGTGCATACAGAATAGCTGTTTTATAACATTGACAATCACAGTAAACAACGCACAGGTACTTACTGTATCTGCTGTCATTTATATGACCTACAACCAAACATGGGAGACCGAAAATAGAAATCACATTTCCGTTACTTATAACACAAAGAAATTTAGAAGAGTGACGGTAGAAAAAGCAAATCCTTCAAATCTATTTTTTGCTCCTTTTTTAAGCTCAATTCCCATTTCCGCAATGCATGCTATTCATGTTGTGGTGCGCTGCCAGAAATGGTGCAGGGACAGGTTTTTTGGGATGTTAAGGTGCATTGCCATTCCACTCACTTTTAATGGGCTGCCTAACAGAGCATGTTAACGCACAAAATACCCGCTTTAACACAATGCACCTGTAATTATTTTTGTCCCAAGCATAATTCAATTCACATATTGTAAACTGGCTCAGTATCTCTGCGGAAATTCAGTTCCAACCATTAAACACTCTCTTGCTGGCTCCCGAGATGGACTGAGGCTCACACCTATGCAGTTTGCTTTTCATCTCCTTCTGCAATGCTGTGTGCTTTTGAACACGCGATTATGCCGCAATTTGCATTTTTTATGCTTTTTTTTTTCGGCCAATTTGTTGTTGGGCAGATTAAAATAGGCAAAAACGCAAATTGCAGCAAAATCCCGGCAAAAACGCATTACATGCGTTTCTGCAGCTTCTCCATTGAAGTCTATTGAACTAAAAAAGCAAAGAAAGCACCGTTTTGCGTTTAAAAAAGCCCATGAACCTTTCTGAAAATGCAGCGTCTGAAAAAAGCATAGGATGTGAACGTGTCCCATAAAAAAACATGTCCTGTGTTTCTGGAAAAAGCACCAAAAAAACGCATAGGTGTGAACCAGGCCTATGGGATTTGTAGTGTGCACAGAGCAGTGCACAACCGCACACTGCAAGGTCTAAACAAATGTGGTGAGCTCACAAAGGATGTTACAAGGAGGAATAAAAACACAGTAAGAAATATAATGAAAAATGAATTACAGGGCCATTAATAGAGAAGTATAGCCACAGCTTTGTTGGCCATAGTTCTCTTCTGGGTCACAGGGGGGGCACTTTTGCCCTCCTGTGACCCAGAAGCAGCTTATATCAGGATTATTGCCTATCAGCTGATGTCACAGTGTCCCTCCAGGCTCTGGAGGGATACCTCCTCATGAAAAGATTCACCCAGCTGACTGATTGACAGCTGGCTCCGCCTCCCAGCGTGCAGCTGAGAGCTGAAGCCAACTGCACCCGTCCTCTCTCCAGCTAGGAGCTGCAATGAGCGCTGGAGTATAGTCAGGCCTCATACACACGGGCGTTTTTTATAGTCATGTTTTTTAGCGTTTTTTTAAAGCTCTCCATGTTATTCAATGGCCCCTTAAAAACGCTGATGATTTTGAGCTGTAGAGGGCATCGATGTTAGTGAGCTGAAAGTAGAACCCAAGGCCAGCACGTCTGAGGCTGTAACATTTTGGCGTTTTTGACGCAGACGCCGCAAAGCGCTCAATAACGCCGTACTGACATTAACCGGCGTTTTTGACGCCGACGTTTTTAGGTTAAAAAATAGCAGAAGAATGTTTTTTCTTTAAAAAAATACCTATTGACGCCAACACTCACTAATGCCGATGCAAAACGCAGAAAAAAACGCTGATTTTTCCCTGACGTCAGGCCCGATGTTTTGCTTATTTTTTTTCATATGCCCATGTGTATGGGGCATTACTGTCAATCTCCTCTCTGAGCAGACAGAAAACTGAGCGATCGGCGGTCATTTGATTGCTCAGTTCTCTGTGTTAGACCTAATGTGGGATAGCTCCAGCATCACACAGATGATGCAGTATAGAGGGGAGTATGAAGGGTTTATTTTATTTTTTCACCTCTCCCCCTCCGTTTTTTTTTTTTTTTTTAACCCCAAACTTCTTCTTTAAATAGTGGACATGCATGGATAATTTAAAGGTCGTTGCAAAGGCAGGTTTTTTTTATCTTAATGCATTCTATGCATCAAGATAAAAAAAAAGCCTTCTGTGTGCAGCAGCCTCCCCAGCAGCCCCTAATATTTACCTGAGTCCCACCTCTGTCCAGCGATGTCCACAAGTCCCTCGGCCGTCCGAGACTCTCCCCCTGATTGGCTGAGACACAGCAGCAGTGCCATTGGTTCCCATGGCTGTCAATCAAAGGCAGTAAGCCAATCAAGAGATAGAGGGGTGGGGCTAAATGGCAGCTCTGTATCTGAATAGACACACACAGCTGCAGCTCCGCTCGGGTGCCCCCATAGCAAGCTGCTTGCTGTGGGGGCACCCAACAGGAAGGGAGGAGCCAGAAGCAGCGAAGAGGGACCCGAGAAGAGGAGGATCTGGGCTGCTCTGTGCAAAACCACTGCACAGAGCAGGTAAGTATAACATGTTTGTTATTTAAAAAAAAAAGAGACTTTACAATAACTTTAATGTATTTAAAGGCTATACATATTAATTTCCTGATCCTAAAGCTGGACTCTGGGAACAAAACTCTACAATAGCCACTAGGGTTATAGATCATCTCTGTGCACACCAAATGTCTTTAAACATCTAGACAGTACCTTGCACATCTGCGAGCATATTACCTTACAGAGCGCAGACCAGTGGGGGGGGGGGGGGGCGGATACAAGACTAGTCACTCGGCACTCAGAGAGAAAGAGCCAGCAACTGGTCTTATCACAGGAAAGTCTCACACAGAGGTAAAGTACATGCTGGGCTACTGCACAGATTTGAAAAAATACACAAAGAGCACAAAGATGTGCATAATAATACATGCCTCACATATGTAGACATTATTTCTTTAGCCTGGAAGAACTAAGAAGCTATGCAATGCTGGGTAGGGCACACAGCAAAGACCTGATGTCCAACTTGTGGCTCAAGGGCTACATGCGGCCCTTTGGTACATGCTGTGGTCCTTGGATGCCTGTATTCTCTAGTGAGGGCTGGGGCATTGATTGTTTTTTTTTTTCTTGAAAAAGATTGCTATTTTGGAATAGCAATTTTAGCAATTATGTTGTCTGTCCAATTTTGTGAGCTATGAACAGAAACTGGTCAACCACAATGGCATAGCCCCAGCTACCCGCAGCCTCCTGGGAGACCTACCATAGCCATCTCAGAAGGCTTTGGGGCAATCTTCAGCAGATGTGCATGTGTCACATCAGAGGGCTGACTGCATGAACCTGAAGAAACAGATGGCTCCCTGATGACATACAGATGAAAATGGTGGCATTGGATGGGACTTGTAGGAGAGCATGGCAGGAGAAAGGGACAATGCTGGGTCAGCTGGGCTTGTAAGTATGCTACGGGTCCTTTCACACGGGCGTTCCTGTATGTCCATTTTTCCTCCATCCGTTGGTGGATGAAAACAGACATACGTGTATGTCTATGGGCTAGCGGACGTTAGCAGATCATCCGCTGACATCCGCCTCTGTTAAGTTCAGTTTTTTGAGACGGAAGAAAAACAGATGTTAGCGGACAATCTACTTACATCTGATCTGCTGACATCCATTTTTAAACCCTTTCTTTTTTTTTTTCCCCTCATTAAACACACTGTATATAGCTGGTTCCTAAGGAGGGGGCCGGAAAGCCAGCCGCTGTGTCTTTAACAACCAATGCGTCATCAGCTGCTAGCAAAAAAAAAATTGTGAAAAAAAACGGCATGGAGCCACCTTCCCCAGGTCCATACCAGGCCCTTCGGGTCTAGTATGGCTTTGGAGGGGACCCCCTCACACCAAAATTTAAAAAAAAATTGGCCTGAGGCCCCCCTTCAAGATCCATACCAGACCCTTTTCCGAGCATGCAGCCTGGCAGATCAGGAAAAGGAGGGGACGAGCGAGCGCCACCCCCGAACCATACCAGTCTGCATGCTCTCAACATGGAGGGTGGGTGCTTTGGGGCAGGGGGGCTCTGCGCCCTCCCACCCCAAAGCACTTTGCCCCCATGTTGATCGGGACAAGGGCCTCTTCCCGACAACCCTGGGCTGTGGTTGCCAGGGTCTGTGGGCTGATTGGAATATGGAAGCCCCCAGATCCCGCCCCTCTCCCCATGTGAACGGGTATTAGGTACATCATACCCCTAATCATTCACCAAAAAATTGAAAAGTTTAAAAAACCAAGAGCTGGTTTTTGACAAATCCTTTATCAATAGCTCTGAACCATCTTCTTTCTGATTCGTCTTCTACCGCCGCCGTCTCTCTCTGTGTCGTCTTATCCCGTCATCTCTCCCGCCACCTTCTTCTTCCTCGCCATCGGTTACCAGCTAAAAAAAAAAAAAAAAGCTGCTCTTCTTCTTTGGTGGTCTTCCTCCGTTGTCTTGTTGCCCGCTGTCTGGCATCTCTTATATAGCCATGGAGCATGGCTATCCGATGACGTCACCCGGAGAACCCACTCCTTGTGATGGCGGCGGGAGAAGACGGCTCAGAGTTATTAATAAAGGACACAGAGCCCCCCAAAGCACCCACCCCCCATGTTTAGGGCATGCTGACTGGTAGGGTTCAGGGGGAGCTCGCTCGTCCCCTCCCTTTCCTGACTTGCCAGGCTGCATGCACGGATAAGGGTCCGGTATGGATTTTGAGGGGGGCCCACAGCATTTTTTAAAAACAAATTGGCGTGAGGGGGTCCCCTTCAAATCCATGCTAGACCCAGAGGGCCTGGTATGGACCCGGGGGGACTCTACGTTGTTTTTTTTGTGATTTATTTTGGGGGAAATTTCTTTTTTTACATTCAGCTGTCAGAGGGGAACCCTGCTGACAGCTGATGACTCATCGGTTGTTAAGGACACGGCGGCTGGCTTCCTGGCCCCTTCCTTAGCAAACAGCTATATACAGTTTTTGAAGTTCAGTTCAGTCACTTTTTTCTTTGCAAAAAACAGATGTCAGCGGACATGAAAACGGATGTACTGTAAAAATTGATATCCATAATCTTTTTTGATCCTGTTTTTTTTACAAAAAAAGTGAGAGAATTGAACTAAAAAACTGAACGCCCGTATGAAAGGACCCTATGCAGCACAGAAAGAGGAAGCGGTAAATGGCAACAAACAAAGCAAAGCCCAACTCTAGCTAACACTTTCTAAGAAGTTACAGAAACTTTCTTTTGTACAAAAAGAGTATAAACCATATGAATAAAAGCTAATCATTGTAAGAAGCCTCATCAGTGTTATATGGTTTGACAATGCCCCTGTAGCTGCCACTTTTGCTAGACAGCTTGGCCTGGTAAAGGGAGTGGAAACTTAACAGATCTACTGATAGCATTAACAGGAAATAAAAGAGGGGACTCAGAAAATCAATGCTGTTAATGCTATACTAGATACAGGCTGCATATTACATGCTAATTTTGTATTTCCCAAATTTCGTGTAAATTTTATATATACTTCAGATTGAAACACACAACACACCGGCCACATGCTTAAGGCTCATTAAAAGTGAGATAAATGCAAGTCACAAACCGTGTATATTTTTCCTTTAATTCACATGGAGAGGCAGGAACAATCAATGAGTCTTTGCTCGTAATAATTACCATTATTGGCTTGCAGTGATATAAACGATTTGGGTAACTGGCCCAAATTAGCCTCTCGCTGTTCGCGATGTAGAAGCCACACCGCAGAAAAAGCCAAACAATGTCATAACGACAAAAATGTTGGTTCAGCTCTGGCCACTTTGGCCCGCGAGCACCTGAAGCATTCTGGGACGCGGCACAAAAGTGCTTTTATCTTCATTTCAGATTCAGAATGGATTTGTAATAGAATTGGCTGGGGCTAAGGAATCACGCACCAAGAGCAATGAGCATAGAAATGTAAGTCGAGTGTGCGATTCAAATGATCTTTTTACTCAAATTAGAACCATTCGGCGAGCTTGTTTCTTTTTTTTCAAACTAAAGAAGAAACAAAACAGGAGGAATATATTGGACAGTTCATATGTGGACGCATCTGTTGTGCATTAGGATTATGGGAAATAGAATGAGAGAGCAGTGTTAATATGCCTGCATGGATGAGAAAGAATATCATGCAAATGCACAGCTGACAAAAGACAACTATGCAGCCTGAGTCTGAGCAACCACATATAAACACAACTAGGAGTGGCTGAATGCTAAAGCCCACTTTGCTAAATAAACAAGGGAAATGTTACAATGTATCTCCACTTTTGCAGTCAGATTTAAGAAAAAAAAAAATTATATATTTGTTATGAGTGCATATTCATACAGCATAAAAAAAAAATGTATTACCTTTTAGATGCTCCTAAAGTTGAGGTATTGGGCTGTGTTCACACCTATGCGAATTGGATGGGGCTTACACATATTGTTTTCAATGTGTCCAGTTCACATCTGTGTGGTGCATTGGCACTCCGCATTGCACAGAAAACGTGTGTGTTTTATGTGCAATGCGGTGCGAATCCCAGCCCCATTTTGTTCAATGGGAACACATCTAATTCGGATATGTGCTCCGCATTAAACGGGGATCTTTCCCCCTCTTCGCTGCACAGCCCCCCCCCCCCCCCCCCGGGCAGCTGCTGTGCTGAACGGCAGCTCCGGTCCTTCTCACAGGCAAACAAGCTGGAATTCCAACTGCTATGGTGTGAATCTAGCCTCACAGTTAACGGCAAGATTTGCTCAACTAGCTGAGCGTGATCTATCCCAATAGCTGGGCTGGAGACAGAGTTCAGCTCTCATTAACTTGCAATGGAGATATAAAGCTCCTAAACCTTTAACCCTTTGTTAAAGTGGTAGTAAACCGCTGCAGAATAAAAATAAAAAAAACACCTGTAAGACAATGGCAGACTGTGCTAGTATGCATTTCATACTAGCACATTATGAAATAGGATAGGATCCCAGGGCATGTGGACATTACCGGTCACAGCTGTGTCACTGGTTACTTACCATCTTAACCTGATAGATTCACTGTGCTCCTTACCCAAGCCCTGGGCTATTTTATCTTTATCTAATTTGATTCACAGAGTATCATTCAATATTGGACCTCTACACATACCCCTTCTCTGCCGACCAGGAACAATTGTGTGCAGGGCGTGTTCTTGGTGCAACTGGGTCATGAAATATTTCTCCTGAGGAAGCGGATAAGTTTCACGAAACAAGTTGAGATCCATGATGTCCGTGGTCCACATCACACTGTATCCCCCTTACCATCGGGGAATTGTGTACTCTCGGTGATCATGGTTTTAAAATATATGTCTATTTTTGTCTTCACAAATACTTTGTAACAATAAACGATGTTATATCCTTTCTTTTAAAAATTTAGTCTGACCAATTTATTCTAGTATAAGGTGCCGTAATAGTCCAACTTATGTTATAAGCGAGCCCTTCCCTTGTAAGTGGAGGTTGGTTGGGGACCAACCTGTCCACAATTTTCAATATTTCTCAATATGGATGAGGCACCCTATCTTTAAACTGGGTTATATATTCTCTCGAGGTATTTAACCACTTACGTTAGAACAAAGCCCTTCCAGCAGCGCACATTAACCGCTGAGAGGGCTGGCATCTTTCCCCGGCCTTTCTTCTGGGTTAGCGCACTCAGGCGCTGTGAGTGGCCGGAGCTGAGATGACGTTACTACCACGCATGCGTACGGGAGCCCTTGGTTCCCGCAAAGAGCTCTGACGGTTCGGCATGATATGCCCCACCTTCAGAGGGCATGCGCCAGTGACATCAGCTGCTGCATCCAGGGTGAATATCTCCTAAACGGTGCACGTTCATTTTACCTACAGGTAAGCCTTATTTTAGGTTTACCTGTAGGTAACACTAACAAAGCAGGCTTTACTACCGCTTTAAGACAGACTGTGTTCATATCTAGTACAACTGATGAGATATTTGTCTGCACAGCACAGACAGGGTTAATTATAGCAAACACAGCTTCCCAGCTCCTCTTATAACAAAGGGAACAAAGTAGAATTTTTCCTCGCTGGAAATCCAAAAAGATTGCCTGCAATTTTGAACTTTTTTTTTTTTAAGTTATGCTATGTGAATGAGGACATGTAACAAATACAAAGTAGGTATTATCCTAACTTGGCTGCAAAAGTGGAAATACCCTTTAAATCCGATTACCCTGAGTAGGTTTTCAATGGCACAAAAAACCCAACCTCAATTTTCTTTTTTACATTGAAGGCAGCAGATAAAATATATTTCCTATAATTAAAATCAGCTCTACGGGCTAGCATTAAGGTGAACTTGATGCTGCAAATAAGCAACCAAATCTCAACTTTAACTTGCAAAGTCCAGCTCTTGCACACCACCATCCAGCCACTCACTTTGGGTCCCACATATCATGGGTGACCTCACTATCCAATGAGATGCAGAAGGTGGTGCGCCATCACATTTTTTAAAATCAAGGAGTAGTTTGCATTATTACTGACTTCCCACAAAACCAGCAACTTAAACTTGATTTTGGGCCAAAAAAGCAACGTTATTCCTTAGTTAAATTAATCCATTGATTAACTGAAATGAGTTAAAAGGTGAAATATTGCCAAAGCTTTTTTAGCCATACTTCTCCTATGGATCACAGGAGTGCAGTTTGTCACTCAGCTGGTCAGGCTCTGGAAAGATCCATATGGTCAAGATCCACCCAGGCCCAGCACCCCAGCCTCCCAGTGATCCGCTGAGAGCCTGATCCAGCCCCTTCCGCCCCTCCACAGCTCAGCACTCCAGAGAGCACTGGAGAGGAGAGCAGAGAGCCAGTGACTGACAGTCACATCTCTCCACTCAAAGCGGAGGAGGAGAACTGACTGATCAGGAGTCTTTGATCACTCAGTTCTCACTCAGTTTGCAGAGGTGGCAGGGGACAGGTGACGCATCAGAGCAACGCTGCATCCACCTAGGTGAATACCATGGTGTTTTTTTCTTGTAATCCTGAACTTCTCTTCAAACCAGCAATTCAAGCTCTGGTGAAGGAGGAACCCTGCTCGTCCCCCAAAATGCATTTGTTTCCTTTAAATTTCCATAATAAAATATAGACTCTTGGACTCATACCTTTGGTGTGGAGCTCTTGTTCTCCCTATACCTTCCAGCATTAAAAATCTGACAAATGTTTTCACAAAGTATGTTTTGGCTAGAGCTTAGATTTAACTCCAGGCAAATGCAAAATCTATTGTGCAAACCGGATGTTTGGCTGGGGTTTCGCTTTATAAAATGTAGAAATATCTCCTATGATTTACAGAACCAAATAAAGCCAATGATTCCACACTCTACCGGCTACATACACTTGTACATTTTTCCACTCTGACATTTTAATTAAACACCTGTCTCAGGCTTCAGTTCCAGAAGAGAAGGAACCTAAAATCTTTCTCTAGCATGTGAAATAAGCTACCTTTCGATGTTTCTGTGCCAAATGGGTTGTCCAAGTCGTCATTCATGTCCTGATTCCAAGCATCTTTCACCGCAGACTTGAACACCACCCTGTTATTTAAGCGCTGCTTGGGTCTGAAGTTGTTCCTCAAATAGTCCACAGACTTGACGTGGTCCTGCTGCTCGGTGGTAAATATGGAGTAGAAAGCTTCCAGCTGAAAACAGAAATTATGGCTTGGAGTTAAAGACAACACATGTAATAAGAAAAAGCTGTTTATATTTAGAGTGGCTACCAAGCAGGGTAATTTTGCTTTTACCTGCCAGTTTTGAAATGAGAACATCACTGGCGTGAAATTCAGCTGAACTCATAAAGCAGACTTTATGGCAGCTTTCCGATACAGTCACGATGTTGTGGAACCAGTTCGTTTTACTGAGGACAACCCAGTGCAATGGAGTATATGACATGTTGCAGCTGCAACAAGGAGCTGAAAGCAATTGAGCTCTGACTGCATCGTGTTACGTTTTCTAAAATATTTATTGGTTAAAAGCCTCAAATACAGCCAACACATTTTGGAGGAAATGTCTCCCCCTTCCTCAGGGCTTGAGCAATAGTTACATAGTTAGTCTGGTTTAAAAAAAAAAAAAAAAGCCCATCTAGTTCAACCAATAAAAGGGGGACATTTTTTTTTTACAATCCTATACACACAATCCCATACTCACAGTTGACCTAGAGGAAGGCAGAAAAAGACCCCAGAAAAGCATGATCCGATTTGCTCCAGTAAAAGGAAAGAAAGGAGAGAGCGCACAGCCGCCCTAGAGTTTTACCATTTATTATACCAGATAAAATGAACAACAAAGATTGCACTCACAAGGGGAATCTTAGGAATGGCAAGTGTAGCCCAGGTGAGGGATATCTTCTCCCGGCCAATCCACACCTGATCTGATGGTTCCCAGCTCCAGGGAAGACTAAGAATGTGAGCCGCAGCGTCCTGTTGAGTAGCTCTCTGCACCCGCACATGCGCCTGGGCCAGCCAATGTCGCACAACGCGAGTCTAGTCCATAACGGGCAGTGGAGCAGGGCAAAATCGCCAAGCCGTGTCCCCAATGGATAGCGTGAAACAGACTACATGTTTCAGAGGTGTGGCCTCCTTCCTCAGGTCCTGCCCTCTATCTCCATAAGCCGCTCTATATGGGAAGACCTGACCCCTCCCACCACACACATTACTATTGGAGTGGATCAGCCGAAAGCTAATTACCCCACTTGGGCAGCAATAGGAAAAGGGGACACACATTATAAACAGGGCCGTTCCCACCCCCACTCCAGCTCAGTGCTCCAGTGAGTGCTGAAAAGGCAGAGCGGACTGAGAACTTAGTCATCAGTGGTCATGTGATCGCTCAGGTCTTGGGGATTAGAGCTAGGGGCAGCTGCAGAATCAGACCAATGCTGCAACAGAGAGGGGTGTGTATGTTTTTTTTGTATTCCCACACTTCTTTAAAATTTGATAAAGACTGGCATCTCCTGTTGACACTAACATCCATTACTAAAGCCATGAAGAAAGGGGAGGCCCCTGAAACGTGTTGGCTGTATTTAACTAATGAACATTCTAAAATGACTTTTTCAGCGATGCACATATACCAGACGCTCCTCAGTACACATCCAACAGTTGATCGTCTGTTGAGCTATACATTTGTCGTGATGTGAGGTAGCATCCAAGGACCAGAACAAGATCCACATACACTTTACTTTCACAACGGATTTGCCTTCTTGAAAAAAAAGAGACACTTCAGTGTATATTTATCATAACCAATGCCTCCTTCTGTTGGTCCAGCACCATCACACATACACAACTGACTTGCATTATGCTAAGGGATTTGATGGCCTCCGCCCTAAGATTTTTGCACACAAAGAAGCAACATATAGGCAGCTATGTAATAGGCCTGATAACTGTCAAGCCAACTTCCTTGTGAAGTCGAAGACTTGAAGCCTTGTCAAATGCTGGCTGGGGCATTTTTCCTCATCTTACACACGACATACAGTTACTCAAGACTTTTTTTTCTTCCTCCTAGAGCAAGCCCTATGCAGTATTCGAGGTTACAAATTTGAAGAATAAAGCAATTTGAAAATTAATTAAAAAAAAAAAAAAAGGGGGGGGGTTCAGTTAACAAATCCAACCAAAATGCATATACAAACCAGAAGTCTTAATCAGATTCTGTGATACTGTTAGGCGAATCTGCATAACACATCATTACGCCATGTCTTTGGTATATCATAGTTAGCAAATCTGTTTGTAAAGTTGTTACTATGGACAAGAAAGTTTCCACAGAAATAGGACCAAAGTGTTCATTTTTGGGAGGTGATGTACTTAGTGTTTGGTTTTGATATTATGAGTGGTACATTATTTATGGCATGCCTGCTTTATACAATTTAGTGACTCAGAGTCCAAGTTGCAGAAATAAGTTATGGTTTTGTCATCCCTTATGAGTAAAAATAAATAAAACTTAGGAAATAGACAAAAATTTGCTCTCGGTTGTGGGTCTTGTAAGGCTGAACATTTCTAACCATCTTCTGATGACACGCAGCTTACTTCCTGTGAGTTACTCTGCGGAGTCTCTCTCCAAGAAACATTTTAGCAAAAATAATTGAAAAAGGTAACATTTTTTGGGTTTTATAGAGCTAACTTGTTTATTTTCAAAATAAGCTTATGCGACTTGTCATGAGACTTGGGACTGCAAAGTCGCATGACAGGTCATTCCCCCATTATTTTGTACTGTTTGGGACTGCAGAGTCGCATGACAAGTCATTCCCCATTATTTCATACAAAGTACCGTTCATAGCTGTATGACTTTGAAGTTGTGCCGACTGCAAAGTAGTCCCTGCATTACTTTGGCCCAACATTGATGCAACTTGAGATCTATAGACTTCAATGTTAAACCCTCAAAGTCGCATGCAAATTGCAGCTGAATAATATAGATGCGATTTCTGTACTATTTTTGTATGACTTTGTAATATGTTTTCATTGTGCCAAAGTTGCAACAAAGTCGCACCAAAGTCGTACTGATCCCAAATCACTGTAAAATCGCGTTGCACAAGTGTGAAAGGGGCCTTAGGTTGATTCTCATTTTCAATTCTTCTTTTGACCTGATAAAGAGAATGTTCTTCAGAATAATAAAAAGAAACACAAACTGAACAGTACTCCACTGTTTTTCCACTCATAGGACCACAATCTCTTTACACACAATACATTTTCAAACTGTGAAAAAAAATATGTAAAAATGTTACCTCGCAACCTAAATAAAATAAACTAAAAGTCAGCCGGCATATGTTAATGACCCAAAGCAACAGGGAAAAAAAAAATGAATGAATATTCGAATGTATAAAAAAATAACACGTATATAGACCTATACCTAATAGAATAAAACAATTAATCTGTGTAAACAAACGAATACACGTGAAAATGAGGACAATTCATATATCTATATACAATTCAAATTAACGCACAAACATACAATAACCAGCATATCAAATGGTAAACGTTCAAAACTGGAACAGAGTCGCACTCAATCCAAATGGCTGCATGGCTGTACTAACAAACGGCATAATATATCTATATACTT